>OZ012707.1:36936478-36943978 GCA_963942595.1 Cylloceria caligata | reverse complement strand
TTTATGTCGTCGGGTCCCATCTCGCTCACAATGGAGGATCCCCGTAGAGAGGGAGGAGAGCGCGCGCGCCCGAATGTGTGCGCGCGCGCGCTGTCCGAGGTTATTAAATGAATTTTCGCCCGAACACACGAACGTGAATCGTCTCTACGACGATTTCAGACAGTTTCGCTGTCGTTCGGAGAGACGCTCGTCTCTCCGTCGACTCGCGTGTCGCGCTCCACGGCGCGGACACGCGAAACATCTTGTCGCGTAGACACACGGGGCGCGTGACTTAGCTGTCGTGCGCGCCTCGGTGTCTCTCCGTCGAGTTTGTTAATATGAGAAAACTGAATGAAAAAATAATTCCACATGATTACCCTGAACGGTGGATCACTTGGCTCGTGGGTCGATGAAGAACGCAGCTAATTGCGCGTCAACTTGTGAACTGCAGGACACATGAACATCGACATTTCGAACGCACATTGCGGTCCACGGATACAATTCCCGGACCACGCCTGGCTGAGGGTCGTTTTTCGTACAATAAACTGCTCATTGCGAGCGAGTGTGAGCGTTCGTCGAAGCTTCGCGTGCTCTCGGGTGCGCGGATGCGTCGGCGTCGTTTGAAATGAAAATTCGGTGCCGAACCCACAAGAGTAGTCGTTGCTGCGCACAGGTGAAAACGCGCGATGCCTTTGAGAGTGGTGTCGTGTCTTGCGTTGTTGCGCGCGCCCGGGGTACTTAATTAATGCATATCTCGTTTCTCGTGTGTGAATCACGTGTGCTGCGTTGTTGGTCGTGTTGCGACGTCGTGGACAAAGAAGGATGAAACAAAGTGCTTGTAAAATTTCGCTTTGTGTCCGACGGTGTCCGCGCGCCCACGATCGCTACTTATTTTCGCATGCATGCGTGTCCCCGAGAATTCTCTGAGAATATGTTTTTTTTTTGGTACAACGCGCGCCCGCGCGCGCACGCAAGCGCGCACTTGTCAACATCGCTGAAAATCCTGTTTGGCACTTCTCGTTGCTTGGGGGTAAGCCCGATGAGCGGTGTGATATTACGAGTGCCCGGTATATTTGGGTGCGCGTGCACGGAGGCATATTTACACATATGTGTCTGGCACGCGCCCACGGTTGCGTTCTCGTTGTCACGTGTTTTTATTTGATAAAAACGAAAGCCGCGTCTAAACTATTGCGAGAGAGAAGCGCATGATATCTCGAGCGGTCTGTATGACGGAAAGTCGGAGCCGGAGAGTGAGTCACGACGCGTGTTTTGCGCGCGCGCCCGTTATCTTGAAATTCTCCACGGCCGGTCGATCGAGTCCCGGGGCTACTTGTAGTTTAAACGGACAGATACGACTGTGAAGCCGCGCATGAGAAACAAGAGAAGCGCGCTTGTAGCGCGCGCATATACACGTGCAAGCTGACTGTCGAACGGTGGCATCTCTCCGAGGCTCTCATCCGTCGGTATTACGCGCTTGAGTTTTATTAACGCTTTATCGCAAACAAATTTTAACACAAACGACGACCTCAGAGCAGGCGAGACTACCCGCTGAATTTAAGCATATTACTAAGCGGAGGAAAAGAAACTAACCTGGATTTCCTTAGTAGCGGCGAGCGAACAGGAAAGAGCCCAGCACTGAATCCCGCGGCACTGTCGCTGGGAAATGTAGTGTTCGGGAGGATCCACTTATCCCGAGGCGTATGCTCGAGTCCAAGTCCATCTTGAATGGGGCCAATTACCCGTAGAGGGTGCCAGGCCCGTAGTGACCGGGACGCGCTTCGGGAGGATCTCTCCTTAGAGTCGGGTTGCTTGAGAGTGCAGCTCTAAGAGGGTGGTAAACTCCATCTAAGGCTAAATATGACCACGAGACCGATAGCGAACAAGTACCGTGAGGGAAAGTTGAAAAGAACTTTGAAGAGAGAGTTCAAGAGTACGTGAAACCGTTCAGGGGTAAACCTGAGAAACCCAAAAGATCGAATGGGGAGATTCATCGTCAGCGATGCTGGCACGTGTGCGGTTCGCGATGCCGGAGACTTCGGTCTCGTGGCACGCGTCCGTATGTTTTTTATTGCCTGGTATCGTCGGCGTGCACTTCTCCCCTAGTAGGACGTCGCGACCCGTTGGGTGTCGGTCTACGGGCCGGGTGGGCGCCTGTCTCGTGTGCGCTTCACGGCGACACTGCGAGGCAGACCCCCGGCATACCGACCGGCTACCCGGCGGTACTCGCAAGGTATCTGGCCGCAAATATTCGAACTGCGTCCGGCCCGTCGCAAGCGAGGCAAGTGTTTCCCGAATGTACGGATCTAATGCCGTCATCGGTCCTTGCCAGCTGTTGGTTGACGGTGCCCTAGGACTGGCTATAAAAATTATGATACCGGTCAGCGACGCTACTGCTTTGGGTACTTTCAGGACCCGTCTTGAAACACGGACCAAGGAGTCTAACATGTGCGCGAGTCATTGGGAACTATTAAGCCTAAAGGCGCAATGAAAGTGAAGGTCGGCCTTGCGCCGACCGAGGGAGGATGGGCCGCGTCACGATGCGGTCCCGCACTCCCGGGGCGTCTCGTTCTCATTGCGAGAAGAGGCGCACCCAGAGCGTACACGTTGGGACCCGAAAGATGGTGAACTATGCCTGGTCAGGACGAAGTCAGGGGAAACCCTGATGGAGGTCCGTAGCGATTCTGACGTGCAAATCGATCGTCGGAACTGGGTATAGGGGCGAAAGACTAATCGAACCATCTAGTAGCTGGTTCCCTCCGAAGTTTCCCTCAGGATAGCTGGCACTCGCTCTTATGCGAGTCTCATCTGGTAAAGCGAATGATTAGAGGCCTTGGGGCCGAAACGACCTCAATCTATTCTCAAACTTTAAATGGGTGAGATCTCTGGCTTGCTCGAACGGTGAAGCCACGAGATTTCGGATCAGAGTGCCAAGTGGGCCAATTTTGGTAAGCAGAACTGGCGCTGTGGGATGAACCAAACGCAGAGTTAAGGCGCCTAAGTCGACGCTTATGGGATACCATGAAAGGCGTTGGTTGCTTAAGACAGCAGGACGGTGGCCATGGAAGTCGGAATCCGCTAAGGAGTGTGTAACAACTCACCTGCCGAAGCAACTAGCCCTGAAAATGGATGGCGCTGAAGCGTCGCGCCTATACTCTGCCGTCAGTGGCAAGTGAGGCGGAGAATTTATTCTCCGTCATGAAGCCCTGACGAGTAGGAGGGTCGCGGCGGTGTGCGCAGAAGGGTCTGGGCGTGAGCCTGCCTGGAGCCGCCGTCGGTGCAGATCTTGGTGGTAGTAGCAAATACTCCAGCGAGGCCCTGGAGGACTGACGTGGAGAAGGGTTTCGTGTGAACAGCCGTTGCACACGAGTCAGTCGATCCTAAGCCCTAGGAGAAATCCTATGTTGATGACGGTGTTTGAGTCACAGAGAAAAGTAATATCTTATTACGTGTCACACCCGTCGGGCGAAAGGGAATCCGGTTCCTATTCCGGAACCCGGCAGCGGAACCGTATACAATTCGGGCCCTCGCAAGAGAGTTCGTCGGGGTAACCCAAAATGACCTGGAGACGCCGTCGGGAGATCCGGGAAGAGTTTTCTTTTCTGCATAAGCGTTCGAGTTCCCTGGAAACCTCTAGCAGGGAGATAGGGTTTGGAACGCGAAGAGCACCGCAGTTGCGGCGGTGTCCGGATCTTCCCCTCGGACCTTGAAAATCCAGGAGAGGGCCACGTGGAGGTGTCGCGCCGGTTCGTACCCATATCCGCAGCAGGTCTCCAAGGTAAAGAGCCTCTAGTCGATAGACTAATGTAGGTAAGGGAAGTCGGCAAATTGGATCCGTAACTTCGGAATAAGGATTGGCTCTGAGGAGCGGGGCGCGTCGGGCTTGTTAGGGAAGCGGGTTTGGCTAACGTGCCGGGCCTGGGCGAGGTGAACGATGGGAATCTCTTCACGGGGATTTCCGTTGGAGATCCGAGCTCGGTCCCGTGCCTTGGCCTCCCGCGGATCTTCCTTGCTGCGAGGCTTCCTTGGCGGCTTCGGTCGTCTTGGTCGTCCTCTTCGGCCGCCATTCAACGCTCAGCTCAGAACTGGCACGGACTAGGGGAATCCGACTGTCTAATTAAAACAAAGCATTGCGATGGCCGTCGCGGGTGTTGACGCAATGTGATTTCTGCCCAGTGCTCTGAATGTCAACGTGAAGAAATTCAAGCAAGCGCGGGTAAACGGCGGGAGTAACTATGACTCTCTTGGGAGGAACCCTATTGACCGTTCGTTCGCGTCGGTTTGAGTTTGCGAGTTCTCGGGGAAACCCGGAACCTGCTAGTGGGTCCCAAGTTGAGTCATGGTTTAGCAAGCAGTTTACCTTTAAGTGGTTCTCGCTATAAGTACCTCCGGACGGGGCTTTATTCTTTTGTCCCCTATGGAGCGAAACTAAATTTCTGCCTCTGCGAAAGTGCGGCGCCCTAAAGGTTGAACCTCTACTTGTGGAGGTGATGCCAAGTGCCTATGTCCACGTTCACTGTGGGGCCTAAAAAGGACGGGCTATCGGGGGTCTCTAGGCTGCTACGCTTCTTGACCCCCAACACACTGTAAACATGGAAAGTACATCAAATAATACAAACCCACGCCCGGGCTCTCGGATGGTCCGGGCACAGTGTGATCAGAGAGAGATTGGAGGCGCAGGTGTTGCGGACAGAGGCGACCATGTCGCTCCTGAACCCCCTGTGGACCGACCAACTCATCCATGCAGTTACTGCAATAGAGCGTTCACGACCAAAAGTGGGCTCGGTGTACACGTTGTACGTAGTCACCCAACTCAGGCTAACGCTGCTATTGATGTGGAGAGGAAAAGACCTCGTGTCGATCCTGAGGAAATGAGGCGAGTAGCTCGTGTAGAGGCCAATGCACAACTGGCCGGGAATGTACGTTTCATGAATCAGCATATGCTGACAGTCTTCCCAAATAAAGGTCTCGAGCGGATTAAGTATATCCGGAACAAATGTGAAGGATATGCCCAAATGGTCGAGTCCTTTCGCCAACAGGGCCAGACGCCGGAACTTGTTTCCGAGCTGATGGCTGATGACGGCGAGGCGGCCGCGGAAAGAACTGAGCTGCCGCGCCCCTCAACGAGTGAAAGCCACAGAGACGAAGTAAACGTCGTGCACACGCCAGCCCCTGGTGAGCCTCTATTCGAACGTGAGAGGCTTGCGGATGCGATTCGTACCCTAGTGAGGGAGACCGAGCGCATCCGTACATACCAGGCCGGACGCCTTCGCGTATACGCAATGGCGGCCGTAGAGGGAGAAGAGAGCATTGACAATGTCAATAGCTGGCTTAAAGCCATTTTCCCGAAGGCCGAAGCTGTGCGCCCTCAATCCCATCAGAGAATAGCGAGACCCCAAAAATGCGACGAGAGAATAGAGAGCCAAAGCGTAAGCGAGAATATGGTAAGATCCAAACGCTATATAAAAAGAGCCTGAACTTCTGTCTACAGAAGATTCTAGACGGTGAAGCCCCTGACACTAAGCCGACTTCTCGCGAGTTTGAAGCCTACTGGCGTCCCTTACTGGAGACACGTAGTGCTGCAAACGGACGGTTGACGGCCGTTAGGGGGATTCCATCTGTCCGTCCAGACCGAACCAGAATGACTCGACCTTTAGGTATCGAGGAGAGCGCGGATGGTCGGGGAAACCCAGATTCCGATAGGTCTCTCCTCTGGGCTCCGATTACAGTGACAGAAGTCACTCGGAACGCCGTGAGGACTGGTTCGGCGCCTGGACCAGATTGCGTTACGCCTCGGCAGTGGAACGCCATCCCGGCGTCTCTCCGTGCGCTTTTATTCAATCTGATGCTCTTTGCAAGAGCGGCGCCTCTCGTTTTGACTGCATCACACACGGTATTTCTAGAGAAGGGCGGAATGCCTGATCGGCCTCGGCCATCGGACTACCGCCCTCTCAGTATCGGAACTGTCGGTTTACGACAGTTCCACAAGATTCTGGCAGATAGGCTGGTCAACCTAAACATAGTGGATGAGAGGCAACGGGGATTCAAACCCGCTGATGGGGTGTACGAAAACACCACCATCTTGTCCAGCGTATTGAAGGATGCAAAGAAGTCTATCCGCACTTTGCATGTGGCCACTGTAGATGTATCCAAAGCTTTTGACACAGTGGCCCACGAAGCCATCCACACGGCATGCAGGGACCAGGGTCTTGACCCTGGTTTCCTCCAGTATATCAGGTGGACGTACGAAGGCGCCACGACCATGCTGAAGCTGCCAGATCTTGAGAATAACTCCATCAAATTAGGCGGTGGAGTCAAACAAGGGGACCCGCTATCGCCCCTGTTGTTCAATCTTGTCGTAGATAGAGCACTGGGAATTCTCTCGGGGGATGTTGGTTATGAGTTGAACGGTGTGCGTATTAACGCCCTTGCCTACGCGGACGACATTGTACTTCTTGCTGCGACCGCTGAGGGTCTGCAGGAGAATTTGAATCGTCTTGAGCATGGACTCGAATGTTGTGGGCTGACAGTGAACCAAACCAAATCAGGAGTACTATCCATGGTTGCGTCTGGGCGTGATAAGAAGCTAAAGGTTGTTGAGACACCCACTTTTCATCTGAAGAGTGGGATGCTTCCTCAGCGATCTGTTCTTGAAGTCTGGACCTACCTTGGAAATATGTACAATGGGACTAGGGATGCAGTTGCAGAAACGTCCAAATCTCTTCGTCGGGCATTAGAACTTCTAACGAAAGCGCCGCTGAAACCGCAACAGCGATTACAGCTACTGCGCACATGTCTGCTTCCCAAGTACTACCATCAATTGGTAGTGGGGCAGACTAATGCCAAGACACTGAAGAGGATTGACGTGCAGGTTAGGACTGCTGTCCGTACCTGGCTTCGGCTCCCCCATGATGTTCCAACTGGATACTTTCATGCGCCACTACGCGCAGGTGGCCTAGGTATTCCTCTTCTGAGAGTGTTTATACCTGTTCTGAAATTCAAGCGGCTCCAGCAGCTTTGCCGAAGCACACTCCCCGCCGCTCGTGCCGCAACTGAAACCACTTTCGTGGCTAGACAGTTGGTATGGTGCGAGGGTCAGATGCGGGTGGACGGAGTGCGGGTTAGCAGAACTGCTGAGATCTGGAAGGAGTGCGCAAGGAGACTGCACAATTCCAACGATGGCACAGGTCTCAAGGAAGCTCCCCGGAGCAAATTGAGTACTCACTGGGTGTCAGATGGTGCGGGAGAAATCCCAGGTGCAGACTACGTGCACTACCATCATGTGCGGGCGAATTGCCTTCCCTCCAGATCGAGAGTCTCCCGCGGGAGGGAACAGCTGGATACGCGGTGTCGAGCGGGATGTCCTGAAAAGGAAACCCCAGCACACTGCGTCCAGCGATGTTTCCGAACGAACGGGGGGAGAATCCTACGACATAACGACATATGTCGTCGAGCCGCTGGATTTCTCAGGCAGAAGGGGTATACAGTCGAAGCTGAGAAGGCGTATCGAACCTCTGAAGGTCT
>OZ012707.1:36923978-36931478 GCA_963942595.1 Cylloceria caligata | reverse complement strand
ATTTTTATTTTTTCATTTTCTTTCGACAAGTAGTTAGTTCTTCGTCTTCTTCTTCTACGTACTTTTGTCGAAGCAATGCGCGTGGAATAATGAAAGATTTTATTTTTTAATTTTTCTTCCACAAGTTCTTCCTACTCTTCTTCTACGTACTTTTGTCGAAGCAATGCGCGTGGAATATATGGAAATTTAAATTAAATTTCTTTTTTTTTTTTCACAAGTGTTCTTCTCGAAGCAATGCGCGTGGAATAATGAGAATTTTTATTTTTTCATTTTCTTTCGACAAGTAGTTAGTTCTTCGTCTTCTTCTTCTACGTACTTTTGTCGAAGCAATGCGCGTGGAATAATGAAAGATTTTATTTTTTAATTTTTCTTCCACAAGTTCTTCCTACTCTTCTTCTACGTACTTTTGTCGAAGCAATGCGCGTGGAATATATGGAAATTTAAATTAAATTTCTTTTTTTTTTTTCACAAGTGTTCTTCTCGAAGCAATGCGCGTGGAATAATGAGAATTTTTATTTTTTCATTTTCTTTCGACAAGTAGTTAGTTCTTCGTCTTCTTCTTCTACGTACTTTTGTCGAAGCAATGCGCGTGGAATAATGAAAGATTTTATTTTTAAATTTTTTTTCCACAAGTTCTTCCTACTCTTCTTCTACGTACTTTTGTCGAAGCAATGCGCGTGGAATATATGGAAATTTAAATTAAATTTCTTTTTTTTTTTCACAAGTGTTCTTCTCGAAGCAATGCGCGTGGAATAATGAAAATTTTTATTCTTTCATTTTTTTTTCGACAAGTTCTTCTTCTTCTTCTTCTTCTACTACTACGTGCTTGTCGAAGCAATGCGCGTGGAATATATATGGAAATTAAATTAAATTTCATTTTTTTTTCCACAAGTGTTCTTCTCGTAGCAATGCGCGTGGAATAATGAAAATTTTTATTTTTTCATTTTTTTTCGACAAGTAGTTCTTCGTCTTCTTCTACGTACTTTTGTCGAAGCAATGCGCGTGGAATATATGGAAATTAAATTATTTCAATTTTTTTTCCACAAGTATTCTTCTCGAAGCAATGCGCGTGGAATAAATGAAATTCAATTGTCGCATTTTTTTTCACAAGTTTCTCTTCTTCGTTTATCGAAGCAACGTGCGTGGAATAAATAACAAACATTAATTCTTTTAATTTTGTTTTTCCCAAGTACACTTTTACGATTAACGAAGCAATGCGCGTGCAAGAATTTCATATTTTTTTCTTAAACGACGATGCAAGCAATGCGCGTGGATGGAGGTTATTATCTTTTGTTTTATTCAAAGCGGACAGAAGCAATCCGCGATAAAGAGAATATCATGTACGACGCTCTTCGCGGGGGCTAAAAATACAAGTGGAAGGAAAATTAAATTTTTTTGCCCAAAAACAAAAATTCCGATCGGTCTACGAGTGGAATTTTTTTTTTTTTTTTTCGTCGAAAATCAAGATTCCGATCGGTCTACGAGTGAAAGAAAAATTAAAGTTTTTCGTCGAAAATCAAGATTCCGATCGGTCTACGAGTGGAATAAAAATTTAATTTTTTCGTCGAAAACCAAGATTCCGATCGGTCTACGAGTGGAGAAAATTTTTTCTTATTTCGTCAAAGTCCGAGATTCCGATCGGTCTACGAGTGGAATTAAAATTTAATTTTTTCGTCGAAAACCAAGTTTCCGATCGGTCTACGAGTGGAGAAAATTTTTTCTCATTTCGTCAAAGTCCGAGATTCCGATCGGTCTACGAGTGGAATTAAAATTTAATTTTTTCGTCGAAAACCAAGATTCCGATCGGTCTACGAGTGGAATAAAAATTTAATTTTTTCGTCGAAAACCAAGATTCCGATCGGTCTACGAGTGGAATAAAAATTTAATTTTTTCGTCAAAGTCCGAGATTCCGATCGGTCTACGAGTGGAATAAAAATTTAATTTTTTCGTCGAAAACCAAGATTCCGATCGGTCTACGAGTGGAATAAAAATTTAATTTTTTCGTCAAAGTCCGAGATTCCGATCGGTCTACGAGTGGAATAAAAATTTAATTTTTTCGTCGAAAACCAAGATTCCGATCGGTCTACGAGTGGAGAAAATTTTTTCTCATTTCGTCAAAGTCCGAGATTCCGATCGGTCTACGAGTGGAATTAAAATTTAATTTTTTCGTCGAAAACCAAGATTCCGATCGGTCTACGAGTGGAATAAAAATTTAATTTTTTCGTCGAAAACCAAGATTCCGATCGGTCTACGAGTGGAATAAAAATTTAATTTTTTCGTCAAAGTCCGAGATTCCGATCGGTCTACGAGTGGAATAAAAATTTAATTTTTTCGTCGAAAACCAAGTTTCCGATCGGTCTACGAGTGGAATTAAAATTTAATTTTTTCGTCGAAAACCAAGATTCCGATCGGTCTACGAGTGAAATAAAAATTTAATTTTTTCGTCGAAAACCAAGATTCCGATCGGTCTACGAGTGGAATAAAAATTTAATTTTTTCGTCAAAGTCCAAGATTCCGATCGGTCTACGAGTGGAATAAAAATTTAATTTTTTCGTCGAAAACCAAGATTCCGATCGGTCTACGAGTGGAATAAAAATTTAATTTTTTCGTCAAAGTCCGAGATTCCGATCGGTCTACGAGTGGAATAAAAATTTAATTTTTTCGTCGAAAACCAAGATTCCGATCGGTCTACGAGTGGAGAAAATTTTTTCTCATTTCGTCAAAGTCCGAGATTCCGATCGGTCTACGAGTGGAATTAAAATTTAATTTTTTCGTCAAAGTCCGAGATTCCGATCGGTCTACGAGTGGAATAAAAATTTAATTTTTTCGTCGAAAACCAAGATTCCGATCGGTCTACGAGTGGAATACAAAATTTAATTTTTTCGTCAAAGTCCGAGATTCCGATCGGTCTACGAGTGGAATAAAAATTTAATTTTTTCGTCGAAAACCAAGATTCCGATCGGTCTACGAGTGGAATAAAAATTTAATTTTTTCGTCAAAGTCCGAGATTCCGATCGGTCTACGAGTGGAATTAAAATTTAATTTTTTCGTCGAAAACCAAGATTCCGATCGGTCTACGAGTGGAATAAAAATTTAATTTTTTCGTCGAAAACCAAGATTCCGATCGGTCTACGAGTGGAATAAAAATTTAATTTTTTCGTCAAAGTCCGAGATTCCGATCGGTCTACGAGTGGAATAAAAATTTAATTTTTTCGTCGAAAACCAAGATTCCGATCGGTCTACGAGTGGAATAAAAATTTAATTTTTTCGTCAAAGTCCGAGATTCCGATCGGTCTACGAGTGAAAGAAAAATTTAAGTTTTTCGTCGAAAATCAAGATTCCGATCGGTCTACGAGTGGAATAAAAATTTAATTTTTTCGTCGAAAACCAAGATTCCGATCGGTCTACGAGTGGAGAAAATTTTTTCTTATTTCGTCAAAGTCCGAGATTCCGATCGGTCTACGAGTGGAATTAAAATTTAATTTTTTCGTCAAAGTCCGAGATTCCGATCGGTCTACGAGTGGAATAAAAATTTAATTTTTTCGTCGAAAACCAAGATTCCGATCGGTCTACGAGTGGAATACAAAATTTAATTTTTTCGTCAAAGTCCGAGATTCCGATCGGTCTACGAGTGGAATAAAAATTTAATTTTTTCATCGAAAACCAAGATTCCGATCGGTCTACGAGTGGAATAAAAATTTAATTTTTTCGTCAAAGTCCGAGATTCCGATCGGTCTACGAGTGGAATAAAAATTTAATTTTTTCGTCGAAAACCAAGATTCCGATCGGTCTACGAGTGGAGAAAATTTTTTCTTATTTCGTCAAAGTCCGAGATTCCGATCGGTCTACGAGTGGAATAAAAATTTAATTTTTTCGTCGAAAACCAAGATTCCGATCGGTCTACGAGTGGAGAAAATATTTTTTCATTTCGTCAAAGTCCGAGATTCCGATCGGTCTACGAGTGGAATAAAAATTTAATTTTTTCGTCGAAAACCAAGATTCCGATCGGTCTACGAGTGGAATTAAAATTTAATTTTTTCGTCGAAAACCAAGATTCTGATCGGTCTACGAGTGGAGAAAATTTTTTCTTATCTCGTCAAAGTCCGAGATTCCGATCGGTCTACGAGTGGAATTAAAATTTAATTTTTTCGTCGAAAACCAAGATTCCGATCGGTCTACGAGTGGAGAAAATTTTTTCTCATTTCGTCAAAGTCCGAGATTTTGATCGGTCTACGAGTGGAATTAAAATTTAATTTTTTCGTCGAAAACCAAGATTCCGATCGGTCTACGAGTGGAATTAAAATTTAATTTTTTCGTCGAAAACCAAGATTCCGATCGGTCTACGAGTGGAATAAAAATTTAATTTTTTCGTCAAAGTCCGAGATTCCGATCGGTCTACGAGTGGAATAAAAATTTAATTTTTTCGTCGAAAACCAAGTTTCCGATCGGTCTACGAGTGGAGAAATTTTTTTCTCATTTCGTCAAAGTCCGAGATTCCGATCGGTCTACGAGTGGAATTAAAATTTAATTTTTTCGTCGAAAACCAAGATTCTGATCGGTCTACGAGTGGAGAAAATTTTTTCTTATCTCGTCAAAGTCCGAGATTCCGATCGGTCTACGAGTGGAATTAAAATTTAATTTTTTCGTCAAAGTCCGAGATTCCGATCGGTCTACGAGTGGAATAAAAATTTAATTTTTTCGTCGAAAACCAAGATTCCGATCGGTCTACGAGTGGAATACAAAATTTAATTTTTTCGTCAAAGTCCGAGATTCCGATCGGTCTACGAGTGGAATAAAAATTTAATTTTTTCATCGAAAACCAAGATTCCGATCGGTCTACGAGTGGAATAAAAATTTAATTTTTTCGTCAAAGTCCGAGATTCCGATCGGTCTACGAGTGGAATAAAAATTTAATTTTTTCGTCGAAAACCAAGATTCCGATCGGTCTACGAGTGGAGAAAATTTTTTCTTATTTCGTCAAAGTCCGAGATTCCGATCGGTCTACGAGTGGAATAAAAATTTAATTTTTTCGTCGAAAACCAAGATTCCGATCGGTCTACGAGTGGAGAAAATATTTTTTCATTTCGTCAAAGTCCGAGATTCCGATCGGTCTACGAGTGGAATAAAAATTTAATTTTTTCGTCGAAAACCAAGATTCCGATCGGTCTACGAGTGGAATTAAAATTTAATTTTTTCGTCGAAAACCAAGATTCTGATCGGTCTACGAGTGGAGAAAATTTTTTCTTATCTCGTCAAAGTCCGAGATTCCGATCGGTCTACGAGTGGAATTAAAATTTAATTTTTTCGTCGAAAACCAAGATTCCGATCGGTCTACGAGTGGAGAAAATTTTTTCTCATTTCGTCAAAGTCCGAGATTTTGATCGGTCTACGAGTGGAATTAAAATTTAATTTTTTCGTCGAAAACCAAGATTCCGATCGGTCTACGAGTGGAATTAAAATTTAATTTTTTCGTCGAAAACCAAGATTCCGATCGGTCTACGAGTGGAATAAAAATTTAATTTTTTCGTCAAAGTCCGAGATTCCGATCGGTCTACGAGTGGAATAAAAATTTAATTTTTTCGTCGAAAACCAAGTTTCCGATCGGTCTACGAGTGGAGAAATTTTTTTCTCATTTCGTCAAAGTCCGAGATTCCGATCGGTCTACGAGTGGAATTAAAATTTAATTTTTTCGTCGAAAACCAAGATTCTGATCGGTCTACGAGTGGAGAAAATTTTTTCTTATCTCGTCAAAGTCCGAGATTCCGATCGGTCTACGAGTGGAATTAAAATTTAATTTTTTCGTCGAAAACCAAGATTCCGATCGGTCTACGAGTGGAGAAAATTTTTTCTCATTTCGTCAAAGTCCGAGATTCCGATCGGTCTACGAGTGGAATTAAAATTTAATTTTTTCGTCGAAAACCAAGATTCCGATCGGTCTACGAGTGGAATAAAAATTTAATTTTTTCGTCGAAAACCAAGATTCCGATCGGTCTACGAGTGGAATAAAAATTTAATTTTTTCGTCAAAGTCCGAGATTCCGATCGGTCTACGAGTGGAATAAAAATTTAATTTTTTCGTCGAAAACCAAGTTTCCGATCGGTCTACGAGTGGAGAAAATTTTTTCTCATTTCGTCAAAGTCCGAGATTCCGATCGGTCTACGAGTGGAATTAAAATTTAATTTTTTCGTCGAAAACCAAGATTCCGATCGGTCTACGAGTGGAATTAAAATTTAATTTTTTCGTCGAAAACCAAGATTCTGATCGGTCTACGAGTGGAGAAAATTTTTTCTTATCTCGTCAAAGTCCGAGATTCCGATCGGTCTACGAGTGGAATTAAAATTTAATTTTTTCGTCGAAAACCAAGATTCCGATCGGTCTACGAGTGGAGAAAATTTTTTCTCATTTCGTCAAAGTCCGAGATTTTGATCGATCTACGAGTGGAATTAAAATTTAATTTTTTCGTCGAAAACCAAGATTCCGATCGGTCTACGAGTGGAATTAAAATTTAATTTTTTCGTCGAAAACCAAGATTCCGATCGGTCTACGAGTGGAATAAAAATTTAATTTTTTCGTCAAAGTCCGAGATTCCGATCGGTCTACGAGTGGAATAAAAATTTAATTTTTTCGTCGAAAACCAAGTTTCCGATCGGTCTACGAGTGGAGAAAATTTTTTCTCATTTCGTCAAAGTCCGAGATTCCGATCGGTCTACGAGTGGAATTAAAATTTAATTTTTTCGTCAAAGTCCGAGATTCCGATCGGTCTACGAGTGGAATAAAAATTTATTTTTTTCGTCGAAAACCAAGTTTCCGATCGGTCTACGAGTGAAGAAAATTTTTTCTCATTTCGTCAAAGTCCGAGATTCCGATCGGTCTACGAGTGGAATTAAAATTTAATTTTTTCGTCGAAAACCAAGATTCCGATCGGTCTACGAGTGGAATAAAAATTTAATTTTTTCGTCGAAAACCAAGATTCCGATCGGTCTACGAGTGGAATAAAAATTTAATTTTTTCGTCAAAGTCCGAGATTCCGATCGGTCTACGAGTGGAATTAAAATTTAATTTTTTCGTCGAAAACCAAGATTCCGATCGGTCTACGAGTGGAGAAAATTTTTTCTCATTTCGTCAAAGTCCGAGATTCCGATCGGTCTACGAGTGGAATTAAAATTTAATTTTTTCGTCGAAAATCAAGATTCCGATCGGTCTACGAATGAATTTTTTTTCAGATATTTGTTTCTCATATCTATGATAGAAAATGAACGATATTTTTGTTATTCGTTATTTGTTTTAATTCAGACCCGATTTCGTGATTTACAACCAAAGATACAACAAATAAAAATTGTTCGTACGAAATTATAATTTGTGAAAAAAAAAATATTTTTCTCGCTAAACGTAATTACAATTTATTATCCATTGTTTATTGAAAAATGTCAATACGTATACAGGCGTTTGTTATTCATGAAAAAATGTTATTTGTTGAATTTTATTTTTCGTGTTACTTTT
>OZ012707.1:36911478-36916478 GCA_963942595.1 Cylloceria caligata | reverse complement strand
GAAGGCGGCCGTACGGAGTCGGGAGTACTTTGTACCGGACTCGGGAGTACGTGCTGCTGGGAGAGGTCTCGGCTTCAAAGGTGGCTGTACCAGGGTCTGGTACTTTGTACCAGGCTAAGTGCGGGCCGTTGGAAGGGGCCGAAAAGAACGCGTGACTCGGATGCTTCGCGACCTCCTGCCCTGGGTCCCGTCTTTTCTGTACGGGAGTTGGCAACCCCGCCATGGTGTAGGCTCGGGTGCTCACCAAGCGAGACGTTAAGTCTTCGGACTAATTGGTAGACAGGGAGGTTGATGCAGCCCCACGGTGACGGCTACACTGTGGTCAACCTTTAAATGGGTTGGACTCTGTCGGGCAAAAGGTTTTTGCTATGGACCATATGCGGTCACTAATTAGAGCATTGATCTTTAGGGTAAAGTGCTTCGGCCTAATCCCGCCTTCCTTGGACTTAAGCGTCCGGGCATTTGAATGTCTAACGCGTCTGGGGAGGGTCCCATCTACTCCGGGCAGAGAGTACAATATAGGAGCGTGGTGTTTATTACGTTTTACCCCTTGTGTGGTGGTGAACGGGGGGGGGGCTCACCAGCCCCCCCCGGAACCCCCCCCTGTGCGGTCGTAACTACGACTCTCTTAAAGATAGCCAAATGCCTCGTCATCTAATTAGTGACGCGCATGAATGGATTAACGAGATTCCCTCTGTCCCTATCTACTCCCCCCTGATGTGTTGCCACCTTGCCGTGGTAGGGGGGCCCCAGTGATCCAATGATCCGGCGGGCCAGGCCGGTAGGTACAACCATGCCGGACGGGCCGACGGTGAGGGTCGCGGCTAAGAGCAGCACAACCCGTGGGCGTGGTGGCTTATTCGGCGCCGTCGATGTCGGCCCCTTCAGGCTCCTCTGGCGAATGCGGTGAGGGTACAGCGGAAAACCTGGGAGGCCCTTCGGTTGGGGGTATCGCACGCCCGGGGGCCGCGTGATAGTACCGGGGCCCGACTCGGGGTTAGCCGCTGGGTGGGCTGCCTCGTAGCAGCACGTGTAAAAAGCTTGTGTTGCCTCTGCAGGACCTGGTGGCTCCAGGATGTGGGCCTGTGGGGGGGCCGAGTGTTGTCTCCGCCGAGGCCACACCGCAGCAAGCTGCGGGAGATTCCGGGGGGGTCCGGCCCGATGGAGGCCGTTGAAGATAGCCGCGTTCACGGGAGGGTGGGTTGCGCGGAGGCCGCCGCTCGTGTTCGGTGGGTCTGAGCCTACTTTGGTGACGACGTGCCGGCGCGGCTGGTGGCCAAAACGCAGGGGTTTGTTTTCGTTTTGACGTGATTAGGTGTCGAGGTGGGATCCTCGTAAAAAATCCCACTTTACATGAAATGTCCGATCATAGTAAGGTTGAAAAGGTGCAAAAGGACACCGGGCTTCCCACGGCCCAAAAAACGAAGGGGAAAGCGAGACGCAGGATCGCCGAAACGGCGTGCCCTGTGATCTCGGACGACAGTTCGGACTGCGGGGGGGGTCCTGCCCACAGTGGCGGCCTCCCTGGCCCCGTCGGCGGTGAGGCGATGGAGGTGGCGTCGGTGCTTGGTCGTACCGCTACCTCCAAGAGGAAGGTCGCGACCTCGGGGGCCGAGACGGGTGACGAGTCCGACTCCAGCTCGCATGTTTCGTCCCGGCCCGGTCCGAGGTCTTCGAAGAAGGGAGACCGTAAGAAGCGGAAGAAGGCGTTAAGGGGGAGGCTGGCAGCGGCCTCTTCGGCCGTGTCCACGGACACCCCCGACGCCCCGCAGACGGCTGCTCCCGGAAAGATCACTGGCGAGGATGAGGGCGAGGGCGAGTCGAAGGGCGAGACTCGGGATGCCGATGACGCTTCTGGCGCATGGCAGGTCTCGCGGAAGGGGAATGGCAAGGGGAAGGGGCGGAGCAGGCAGGCGGATCCGGATCCGCTTCCTGTCCTTCTCCCCCCTCCGAAGGGAAAGATGGATGGCCCGGTGCGCCTGCTGAGTAAGCAGGTTCCCCCGGGTAGTTCGGGTGGGGGTGCCGCTTTGGATGGGATATCGGTGGCAGTGCCGGCCCTTGTGCCTGGCGGAGTCCCGAAGGTGGAGGTGCTGGCGCCTCGGGAAGTGATAGGGCGAGCTGAGGCTCTCGTGGTAGAGGCTCGCGCCGTCATGGCCGACCCGGCCAATAAGGTGAACAGGGGAGTCGCCTCCAGGTTGGATGGGGCCATGTCCGGCCTCTTGTCTCTCCTTGGGGCGGCTGTTGGTCGGGTGGAGGGTCTCAGCGGGGAGTGCGTCGGTCTGCGGTCGGCGCATAAGTCGCTCGTCCGCGATATTGGGCGGAAAGTGGCCGACGTAGTTCGCGGGGCGCCGGTGCGGCCGGTGCCTGGTGCGTCGGGCTCGGGGGGTGTTGCGCCCACGTACGCGCGGGTCGTGGGCCCACCGTCAGGTGCCGCGGCTGTTGATGCCCGGCAGCGGCCGGCGCCGACGCCGACGCCGAGGAGGAGGAAACCGCGTGCCCCCCAGCACGTGGTACTGGTCAGGCCCTCGGAGGGCGAAATGGATGCGGCGGCGGTGAAGCAGCGCTTGGTGGCGTTGGTGAACCCCGCCGCCTCCTCGGTGTGCGTGCGCGGGGTGCGGGCGGTTCAGGGCGGGGTCCTGGTCGAGACAAGCACTGGCGAGGGTCTGGAGTTCTTCAGATCCAGCCAGGAGCTCCGCGAAGGCGGGCTCAGCGTGTCGGAGCCAGAGGCCCCTCGCCGGAAGGTGATTGTCTTCGGGGTTCCCCGAGACATGACGGAGGATGAGCTCGTGGCTTGTTTCAGAACACAGAACGTGTCTGAGATGGACGAGGAGGCGTTCCGTGGGAGCGTTAGGCTCTCGCGGAAGATTCCGGGCCGAAACGGGGCGGCCTCGGACTCACACTGGGTCCTTGAGGTGTCCCCGGAGGTCTCGGTTAAGCTGGGACGGTCGGGACGATTGTTCCTGGGGTGGCACTCGTGCACCTTCAGGGACTACGTCGAGGCTGATCGGTGTTACCGGTGCCTGGGCTTCGGTCACACTGCCGGGTTCTGCGCAAGGCGGGCCCGGGTTTGTGGCTGGTGCGCGGGCGAGGGCCACTCAGCCGTCGACTGTCCCGGCAAAGAGGGGCCTCCGTGCTGCACGAACTGCAGGGGGGCTGGCCTTGCGTCCGGCCACGGGGCTCTTAGTGGGGTATGCCCGTTGTTACGCGCTGCCCTGGCGAGAGAGCGTGTGAGTGAGCGGGTGCCGGTTCCTGTTCCCAATGGCTAATTCGGCGGGTCCGGCGCCCGGGAATGACGGCCGGGGGGGTGCGGGGGTCCAGGATCTCCGCATCCTCCAGGTCAACTGCCAGAGGTCGAGGGCTGTGATGGCCGAGGTCGGGCAGGTTCTGGTTGAGGGCCGATTTGACGCTGCTCTGTTGCAGGAGCCGTATCTGCGTGCTGGGGGGTTCGTGGCGGGCCTCCCGGCGTGGATGCGGGTCTTCCAGGGCGGCGAGGGAAAATCGGCCGTCGTGTTGGCCGGCACTCACTTAGATGCGACGGTGGTGTCTGTCGCTGCTGGGGATTGGGGTGCCACTGTGTGGGTACGCGGTGTTTTTGGCGAGGTTTACCTCTCCTCCGTCTACTGTCGACACGGGGAGCCCCTCGGCAGCTACCTCCAGTATCTGGAGTGGGTGTTCACCCAGCTGCCGGGGGCCCCGGTGTTGGCAGGTTTGGACGCAAACGCCGTGTCCCACCTGTGGCACTCTAAGAACCGGATTAGGGGTGCCCAAAACGCTGTCCGGGGTGGCGAGTTCGAGGCCTTTATTGTCGCTTGCGATTTGGAGGTCTTGAATGAGCCAAGTCAAGAGTTCACGTTCGACGGTCCTAGGGGTCGGTCGGACATTGACGTGACTCTGGGGAGGGGCGTGGGACGGCTGTACCGCTCGGACTGGCGCGTTCGGCCCGAGCTGGTGCAGTCTGACCACAATGCCATCGTGTTGACGCTCTCCCGGAGGGACGGTCTTGCCGGCGACCCGCTGCCTGTCCACCGGTGGAGTACCGACGACGTGGACTGGGCGGCATTCAAGGGTGCCCTTGCGGTGGCGGCGGATGATCTGTCGCGCGATGGGGGGTTGGCCGATGCCGAGCCTGTTGCCCTAGCTGAGCGAGTTACGTCCATGTTTCATGGCGTGAACGATGCTTGGCTGGGGGCGGCCTCCGTGCCGAAGCGCCGGAGATCCCGGTGGTGGTGCCGGGAGCTTACCCGGGCAAGGACCCTGGCTAGGAGAGCCCGGGTGGCCTGGCAGCGGGGTCGGAGTCGCGAGACCCCGGAGGAGGAGCTCCGTGAGCTGCGGTCCGTCTATCGCAGGGCGGACCGGGTGTTGAAGCGGCTCCTCCTCGAAAAGAAGGAGGAGAACTGGCGAGAATTCGTGGGCAGGGTGGGCAATGCCGACCCCTGGGGCGACGTTTACCGGATTTGCCGGGGGCGTCGCGGTCCTGCCGATATCGGTGGGATTCGTGTGGGGGGGGTGCTTGCTACCTCTTGGGATGCTAGTGCCAGGGCGCTGTTGGACCACTTCTTCCCGCGGGCCCCTGACGGGGAGCTGCGGGTTGAGGAGCCCGATGAGCCGCCCGACCCCCTCGTCCCGGTTACTGGGATCGAGGTCCTAGTCGCCCTGAAGCGAATGAAGGCGCGGGCTGCCCCTGGGCCTGACGGTATAACAACCGGCATGGTTCGGGCGCTCGTGTCTTCCGCCGCGGGTCTTTCGGTGCTGGTAGCCATGTACAACGGCTGCTTGGAAGCCGGGGTGTTTCCGCCCCGGTGGAAGAGTGCCCGCGTTGTGGCTATCGTGAAGGGCCCCGGGAGGCCGCTGGACGAGGCCGAGTCGTACCGACCGATCAGCCTCCTCCCGATCCTGGGCAAGCTGCTGGAAAAGGTGCTCGTGCGCCGAATGCAGGGTAGAGGGGTTCACGACCTCTCTGACCGGCAGTTTGGTTTTAGGGCCGGGAGGGGCACCGAGGA
>OZ012707.1:36883978-36906478 GCA_963942595.1 Cylloceria caligata | reverse complement strand
CAAGTTCTTCTTCTTCTTATTCTTCTACTACTACGTGCTTGTCGAAGCAATGCGCGTGGAATATATATGGAAATTAAATTAAATTTCATTTTTTTTTCCACAAGTGTTCTTCTCGTAGCAATGCGCGTGGAATAATGAAAATTTTTATTTTTTCATTTTTTTTCGACAAGTAGTTCTTCGTCTTCTTCTACGTACTTTTGTCGAAGCAATGCGCGTGGAATATATGGAAATTAAATTATTTCAATTTTTTTTCCACAAGTATTCTTCTCGAAGCAATGCGCGTGGAATAAATGAAATTCAATTGTCGCATTTTTTTTCACAAGTTTCTCTTCTTCGTTTATCGAAGCAACGTGCGTGGAATAAATAACAAACATTAATTCTTTTAATTTTGTTTTTCCCAAGTACACTTTTACGATTAACGAAGCAATGCGCGTGCAAGAATTTCATATTTTTTTCTTAAACGACGATGCAAGCAATGCGCGTGGATGGAGGTTATTATCTTTTGTTTTATTCAAAGCGGACAGAAGCAATCCGCGATAAAGAGAATATCATGTACGACGCTCTTCGCGGGGGCTAAAAATACAAGTGGAAGGAAAATTAAATTTTTTTGCCCAAAAACAAAAATTCCGATCGGTCTACGAGTGGAATTTTTTTTTTTTTTTTTCGTCGAAAATCAAGATTCCGATCGGTCTACGAGTGAAAGAAAAATTAAAGTTTTTCGTCGAAAATCAAGATTCCGATCGGTCTACGAGTGGAATAAAAATTTAATTTTTTCGTCGAAAACCAAGATTCCGATCGGTCTACGAGTGGAGAAAATTTTTTCTTATTTCGTCAAAGTCCGAGATTCCGATCGGTCTACGAGTGGAATTAAAATTTAATTTTTTCGTCGAAAACCAAGTTTCCGATCGGTCTACGAGTGGAGAAAATTTTTTCTCATTTCGTCAAAGTCCGAGATTCCGATCGGTCTACGAGTGGAATTAAAATTTAATTTTTTCGTCGAAAACCAAGATTCCGATCGGTCTACGAGTGGAATAAAAATTTAATTTTTTCGTCGAAAACCAAGATTCCGATCGGTCTACGAGTGGAATAAAAATTTAATTTTTTCGTCAAAGTCCGAGATTCCGATCGGTCTACGAGTGGAATAAAAATTTAATTTTTTCGTCGAAAACCAAGATTCCGATCGGTCTACGAGTGGAATAAAAATTTAATTTTTTCGTCAAAGTCCGAGATTCCGATCGGTCTACGAGTGGAATAAAAATTTAATTTTTTCGTCGAAAACCAAGATTCCGATTGGTCTACGAGTGGAGAAAATTTTTTCTCATTTCGTCAAAGTCCGAGATTCCGATCGGTCTACGAGTGGAATAAAAATTTAATTTTTTCGTCGAAAACCAAGATTCCGATCGGTCTACGAGTGGAATAAAAATTTAATTTTTTCGTCAAAGTCCGAGATTCCGATCGGTCTACGAGTGGAATAAAAATTTAATTTTTTCGTCGAAAACCAAGTTTCCGATCGGTCTACGAGTGGAGAAAATTTTTTCTCATTTCGTCAAAGTCCGAGATTCCGATCGGTCTACGAGTGGAATTAAAATTTAATTTTTTCGTCGAAAACCAAGATTCCGATCGGTCTACGAGTGGAATAAAAATTTAATTTTTTCGTCGAAAACCAAGATTCCGATCGGTCTACGAGTGGAGAAAATTTTTTCTCATTTCGTCAAAGTCCGAGATTCCGATCGGTCTACGAGTGGAATTGAAATTTAATTTTTTCGTCAAAGTCCGAGATTCCGATCGGTCTACGAGTGGAATAAAAATTTAATTTTTTCGTCGAAAACCAAGATTCCGATCGGTCTACGAGTGGAATACAAAATTTAATTTTTTCGTCAAAGTCCGAGATTCCGATCGGTCTACGAGTGGAATAAAAATTTAATTTTTTCGTCGAAAACCAAGATTCCGATCGGTCTACGAGTGGAATACAAAATTTAATTTTTTCGTCAAAGTCCGAGATTCCGATCGGTCTACGAGTGGAATAAAAATTTAATTTTTTCGTCGAAAACCAAGATTCCGATCGGTCTACGAGTGGAATAAAAATTTAATTTTTTCGTCAAAGTCCGAGATTCCGATCGGTCTACGAGTGGAATAAAAATTTAATTTTTTCGTCGTAAACCAAGATTCCGATCGGTCTACGAGTGGAGAAAATTTTTTCTTATTTCGTCAAAGTCCGAGATTCCGATCGGTCTACGAGTGGAATAAAAATTTAATTTTTTCGTCGAAAACCAAGATTCCGATCGGTCTACGAGTGGAGAAAATTTTTTCTCATTTCGTCAAAGTCCGAGATTCCGATCGGTCTACGAGTGGAATTAAAATTTAATTTTTTCGTCGAAAACCAAGATTCCGATCGGTCTACGAGTGGAATAAAAATTTAATTTTTTCGTCGAAAACCAAGATTCCGATCGGTCTACGAGTGGAATAAAAATTTAATTTTCTCGTCAAAGTCCGAGATTCCGATCGGTCTACGAGTGGAATAAAAATTTAATTTTTTCGTCGAAAACCAAGTTTCCGATCGGTCTACGAGTGGAGAAAATTTTTTCTCATTTCGTCAAAGTCCGAGATTCCGATCGGTCTACGAGTGGAATTAAAATTTAATTTTTTCGTCGAAAACCAAGATTCCGATCGGTCTACGAGTGGAATAAAAATTTAATTTTTTCGTCGAAAACCAAGATTCCGATCGGTCTACGAGTGGAATAAAAATTTAATTTTCTCGTCAAAGTCCGAGATTCCGATCGGTCTACGAGTGGAATAAAAATTTAATTTTTTCGTCGAAAACCAAGTTTCCGATCGGTCTACGAGTGGAGAAAATTTTTTCTCATTTCGTCAAAGTCCGAGATTCCGATCGGTCTACGAGTGGAATTAAAATTTAATTTTTTCGTCGAAAACCAAGATTCCGATCGGTCTACGAGTGGAATAAAAATTTAATTTTTTCGTCGAAAACCAAGATTCCGATCGGTCTACGAGTGGAATAAAAATTTAATTTTTTCGTCAAAGTCCGAGATTCCGATCGGTCTACGAGTGGAATAAAAATTTAATTTTTTCGTCGAAAACCAAGATTCCGATCGGTCTACGAGTGGAATAAAAATTTAATTTTTTCGTCAAAGTCCGAGATTCCGATCGGTCTACGAGTGGAATAAAAATTTAATTTTTTCGTCGAAAACCAAGATTCCGATCGGTCTACGAGTGGAATTAAAATTTAATTTTTTCGTCGAAAACCAAGATTCCGATCGGTCTACGAGTGGAATAAAAATTTAATTTTTTCGTCAAAGTCCGAGATTCCGATCGGTCTACGAGTGGAATAAAAATTTAATTTTTTCGTCGAAAACCAAGTTTCCGATCGGTCTACGAGTGGAGAAATTTTTTTCTCATTTCGTCAAAGTCCGAGATTCCGATCGGTATACGAGTGGAATTAAAATTTAATTTTTTCGTCGAAAACCAAGATTCTGATCGGTCTACGAGTGGAGAAAATTTTTTCTTATCTCGTCAAAGTCCGAGATTCCGATCGGTCTACGAGTGGAATTAAAATTTAATTTTTTCGTCGAAAACCAAGATTCCGATCGGTCTACGAGTGGAGAAAATTTTTTCTCATTTCGTCAAAGTCCGAGATTCCGATCGGTCTACGAGTGGAATTAAAATTTAATTTTTTCGTCGAAAACCAAGATTCCGATCGGTCTACGAGTGGAATAAAAATTTAATTTTTTCGTCGAAAACCAAGATTCCGATCGGTCTACGAGTGGAATAAAAATTTAATTTTTTCGTCAAAGTCCGAGATTCCGATCGGTCTACGAGTGGAATAAAAATTTAATTTTTTCGTCGAAAACCAAGTTTCCGATCGGTCTACGAGTGGAGAAAATTTTTTCTCATTTCGTCAAAGTCCGAGATTCCGATCGGTCTACGAGTGGAATAAAAATTTAATTTTTTCGTCGAAAACCAAGATTCCGATCGGTCTACGAGTGGAATTAAAATTTAATTTTTTCGTCGAAAACCAAGATTCTGATCGGTCTACGAGTGGAGAAAATTTTTTCTCATTTCGTCAAAGTCCGAGATTCCGATCGGTCTACGAGTTGAATAAAAATTTAATTTTTTCGTCGAAAACCAAGATTCCGATCGGTCTACGAGTGGAATAAAAATTTAATTTTTTCGTCAAAGTCCGAGATTCCGATCGGTCTACGAGTGGAATAAAAATTTAATTTTTTCGTCGAAAACCAAGATTCCGATCGGTCTACGAGTGGAGAAAATTTTTTCTTATTTCGTCAAAGTCCGAGATTCCGATCGGTCTACGAGTGGAATAAAAATTTAATTTTTTCGTCGAAAACCAAGATTCCGATCGGTCTACGAGTGGAATAAAAATTTAATTTTTTCGTCAAAGTCCGAGATTCCGATCGGTCTACGAGTGGAATAAAAATTTAATTTTTTCGTCGAAAACCAAGATTCCGATCGGTCTACGAGTGGAATTAAAATTTAATTTTTTCGTCGAAAACCAAGATTCCGATCGGTCTACGAGTGGAGAAAATTTTTTCTCATTTCGTCAAAGTCCGAGATTCCGATCGGTCTACGAGTGGAATTAAAATTTAATTTTTTCGTCGAAAACCAAGATTCCGATCGGTCTACGAGTGGAATAAAAATTTAATTTTTTCGTCGAAAACCAAGATTCCGATCGGTCTACGAGTGGAATAAAAATTTAATTTTTTCGTCAAAGTCCGAGATTCCGATCGGTCTACGAGTGGAATTAAAATTTAATTTTTTCGTCGAAAACCAAGATTCCGATCGGTCTACGAGTGGAGAAAATTTTTTCTCATTTCGTCAAAGTCCGAGATTCCGATCGGTCTACGAGTGGAATAAAAATTTAATTTTTTCGTCGAAAACCAAGATTCCGATCGGTCTACGAGTGGAATAAAAATTTAATTTTTTCGTCGAAAACCAAGTTTCCGATCGGTCTACGAGTGGAGAAAATTTTTTCTCATTTCGTCAAAGTCCGAGATTCCGATCGGTCTACGAGTGGAATTAAAATTTAATTTTTTCGTCGAAAACCAAGATTCCGATCGGTCTACGAGTGGAATAAAAATTTAATTTTTTCGTCGAAAACCAAGATTCCGATCGGTCTACGAGTGGAGAAAATTTTTTCTCATTTCGTCAAAGTCCGAGATTCCGATCGGTCTACGAGTGGAATTAAAATTTAATTTTTTCGTCAAAGTCCGAGATTCCGATCGGTCTACGAGTGGAATAAAAATTTAATTTTTTCGTCGAAAACCAAGATTCCGATCGGTCTACGAGTGGAATACAAAATTTAATTTTTTCGTCAAAGTCCGAGATTCCGATCGGTCTACGAGTGGAATAAAAATTTAATTTTTTCGTCGAAAACCAAGATTCCGATCGGTCTACGAGTGGAATACAAAATTTAATTTTTTCGTCAAAGTCCGAGATTCCGATCGGTCTACGAGTGGAATAAAAATTTAATTTTTTCGTCGAAAACCAAGATTCCGATCGGTCTACGAGTGGAATAAAAATTTAATTTTTTCGTCAAAGTCCGAGATTCCGATCGGTCTACGAGTGGAATAAAAATTTAATTTTTTCGTCGTAAACCAAGATTCCGATCGGTCTACGAGTGGAGAAAATTTTTTCTTATTTCGTCAAAGTCCGAGATTCCGATCGGTCTACGAGTGGAATAAAAATTTAATTTTTTCGTCGAAAACCAAGATTCCGATCGGTCTACGAGTGGAGAAAATTTTTTCTCATTTCGTCAAAGTCCGAGATTCCGATCGGTCTACGAGTGGAATTAAAATTTAATTTTTTCGTCGAAAACCAAGATTCCGATCGGTCTACGAGTGGAATAAAAATTTAATTTTTTCGTCGAAAACCAAGATTCCGATCGGTCTACGAGTGGAATAAAAATTTAATTTTCTCGTCAAAGTCCGAGATTCCGATCGGTCTACGAGTGGAATAAAAATTTAATTTTTTCGTCGAAAACCAAGTTTCCGATCGGTCTACGAGTGGAGAAAATTTTTTCTCATTTCGTCAAAGTCCGAGATTCCGATCGGTCTACGAGTGGAATTAAAATTTAATTTTTTCGTCGAAAACCAAGATTCCGATCGGTCTACGAGTGGAATAAAAATTTAATTTTTTCGTCGAAAACCAAGATTCCGATCGGTCTACGAGTGGAATAAAAATTTAATTTTTTCGTCAAAGTCCGAGATTCCGATCGGTCTACGAGTGGAATAAAAATTTAATTTTTTCGTCGAAAACCAAGTTTCCGATCGGTCTACGAGTGGAGAAAATTTTTTCTCATTTCGTCAAAGTCCGAGATTCCGATCGGTCTACGAGTGGAATTAAAATTTAATTTTTTCGTCGAAAACCAAGATTCCGATCGGTCTACGAGTGGAATAAAAATTTAATTTTTTCGTCGAAAACCAAGATTCCGATCGGTCTACGAGTGGAGAAAATTTTTTCTCATTTCGTCAAAGTCCGAGATTCCGATCGGTCTACGAGTGGAATTGAAATTTAATTTTTTCGTCAAAGTCCGAGATTCCGATCGGTCTACGAGTGGAATAAAAATTTAATTTTTTCGTCGAAAACCAAGATTCCGATCGGTCTACGAGTGGAATACAAAATTTAATTTTTTCGTCAAAGTCCGAGATTCCGATCGGTCTACGAGTGGAATAAAAATTTAATTTTTTCGTCGAAAACCAAGATTCCGATCGGTCTACGAGTGGAATACAAAATTTAATTTTTTCGTCAAAGTCCGAGATTCCGATCGGTCTACGAGTGGAATAAAAATTTAATTTTTTCGTCGAAAACCAAGATTCCGATCGGTCTACGAGTGGAATAAAAATTTAATTTTTTCGTCAAAGTCCGAGATTCCGATCGGTCTACGAGTGGAATAAAAATTTAATTTTTTCGTCGTAAACCAAGATTCCGATCGGTCTACGAGTGGAGAAAATTTTTTCTTATTTCGTCAAAGTCCGAGATTCCGATCGGTCTACGAGTGGAATAAAAATTTAATTTTTTCGTCGAAAACCAAGATTCCGATCGGTCTACGAGTGGAGAAAATTTTTTCTCATTTCGTCAAAGTCCGAGATTCCGATCGGTCTACGAGTGGAATTAAAATTTAATTTTTTCGTCGAAAACCAAGATTCCGATCGGTCTACGAGTGGAATAAAAATTTAATTTTTTCGTCGAAAACCAAGATTCCGATCGGTCTACGAGTGGAATAAAAATTTAATTTTCTCGTCAAAGTCCGAGATTCCGATCGGTCTACGAGTGGAATAAAAATTTAATTTTTTCGTCGAAAACCAAGTTTCCGATCGGTCTACGAGTGGAGAAAATTTTTTCTCATTTCGTCAAAGTCCGAGATTCCGATCGGTCTACGAGTGGAATTAAAATTTAATTTTTTCGTCGAAAACCAAGATTCCGATCGGTCTACGAGTGGAATAAAAATTTAATTTTTTCGTCGAAAACCAAGATTCCGATCGGTCTACGAGTGGAATAAAAATTTAATTTTCTCGTCAAAGTCCGAGATTCCGATCGGTCTACGAGTGGAATAAAAATTTAATTTTTTCGTCGAAAACCAAGTTTCCGATCGGTCTACGAGTGGAGAAAATTTTTTCTCATTTCGTCAAAGTCCGAGATTCCGATCGGTCTACGAGTGGAATTAAAATTTAATTTTTTCGTCGAAAACCAAGATTCCGATCGGTCTACGAGTGGAATAAAAATTTAATTTTTTCGTCGAAAACCAAGATTCCGATCGGTCTACGAGTGGAATAAAAATTTAATTTTTTCGTCAAAGTCCGAGATTCCGATCGGTCTACGAGTGGAATAAAAATTTAATTTTTTCGTCGAAAACCAAGATTCCGATCGGTCTACGAGTGGAATAAAAATTTAATTTTTTCGTCAAAGTCCGAGATTCCGATCGGTCTACGAGTGGAATAAAAATTTAATTTTTTCGTCGAAAACCAAGATTCCGATCGGTCTACGAGTGGAATTAAAATTTAATTTTTTCGTCGAAAACCAAGATTCCGATCGGTCTACGAGTGGAATAAAAATTTAATTTTTTCGTCAAAGTCCGAGATTCCGATCGGTCTACGAGTGGAATAAAAATTTAATTTTTTCGTCGAAAACCAAGTTTCCGATCGGTCTACGAGTGGAGAAATTTTTTTCTCATTTCGTCAAAGTCCGAGATTCCGATCGGTATACGAGTGGAATTAAAATTTAATTTTTTCGTCGAAAACCAAGATTCTGATCGGTCTACGAGTGGAGAAAATTTTTTCTTATCTCGTCAAAGTCCGAGATTCCGATCGGTCTACGAGTGGAATTAAAATTTAATTTTTTCGTCGAAAACCAAGATTCCGATCGGTCTACGAGTGGAGAAAATTTTTTCTCATTTCGTCAAAGTCCGAGATTCCGATCGGTCTACGAGTGGAATTAAAATTTAATTTTTTCGTCGAAAACCAAGATTCCGATCGGTCTACGAGTGGAATAAAAATTTAATTTTTTCGTCGAAAACCAAGATTCCGATCGGTCTACGAGTGGAATAAAAATTTAATTTTTTCGTCAAAGTCCGAGATTCCGATCGGTCTACGAGTGGAATAAAAATTTAATTTTTTCGTCGAAAACCAAGTTTCCGATCGGTCTACGAGTGGAGAAAATTTTTTCTCATTTCGTCAAAGTCCGAGATTCCGATCGGTCTACGAGTGGAATAAAAATTTAATTTTTTCGTCGAAAACCAAGATTCCGATCGGTCTACGAGTGGAATTAAAATTTAATTTTTTCGTCGAAAACCAAGATTCTGATCGGTCTACGAGTGGAGAAAATTTTTTCTCATTTCGTCAAAGTCCGAGATTCCGATCGGTCTACGAGTTGAATAAAAATTTAATTTTTTCGTCGAAAACCAAGATTCCGATCGGTCTACGAGTGGAATAAAAATTTAATTTTTTCGTCAAAGTCCGAGATTCCGATCGGTCTACGAGTGGAATAAAAATTTAATTTTTTCGTCGAAAACCAAGATTCCGATCGGTCTACGAGTGGAGAAAATTTTTTCTTATTTCGTCAAAGTCCGAGATTCCGATCGGTCTACGAGTGGAATAAAAATTTAATTTTTTCGTCGAAAACCAAGATTCCGATCGGTCTACGAGTGGAATAAAAATTTAATTTTTTCGTCAAAGTCCGAGATTCCGATCGGTCTACGAGTGGAATAAAAATTTAATTTTTTCGTCGAAAACCAAGATTCCGATCGGTCTACGAGTGGAATTAAAATTTAATTTTTTCGTCGAAAACCAAGATTCCGATCGGTCTACGAGTGGAGAAAATTTTTTCTCATTTCGTCAAAGTCCGAGATTCCGATCGGTCTACGAGTGGAATTAAAATTTAATTTTTTCGTCGAAAACCAAGATTCCGATCGGTCTACGAGTGGAATAAAAATTTAATTTTTTCGTCGAAAACCAAGATTCCGATCGGTCTACGAGTGGAATAAAAATTTAATTTTTTCGTCAAAGTCCGAGATTCCGATCGGTCTACGAGTGGAATTAAAATTTAATTTTTTCGTCGAAAACCAAGATTCCGATCGGTCTACGAGTGGAGAAAATTTTTTCTCATTTCGTCAAAGTCCGAGATTCCGATCGGTCTACGAGTGGAATAAAAATTTAATTTTTTCGTCGAAAACCAAGATTCCGATCGGTCTACGAGTGGAATAAAAATTTAATTTTTTCGTCGAAAACCAAGTTTCCGATCGGTCTACGAGTGGAGAAAATTTTTTCTCATTTCGTCAAAGTCCGAGATTCCGATCGGTCTACGAGTGGAATTAAAATTTAATTTTTTCGTCGAAAACCAAGATTCCGATCGGTCTACGAGTGGAATAAAAATTTAATTTTTTCGTCGAAAACCAAGATTCCGATCGGTCTACGAGTGGAGAAAATTTTTTCTCATTTCGTCAAAGTCCGAGATTCCGATCGGTCTACGAGTGGAATTAAAATTTAATTTTTTCGTCAAAGTCCGAGATTCCGATCGGTCTACGAGTGGAATAAAAATTTAATTTTTTCGTCGAAAACCAAGATTCCGATCGGTCTACGAGTGGAATACAAAATTTAATTTTTTCGTCAAAGTCCGAGATTCCGATCGGTCTACGAGTGGAATAAAAATTTAATTTTTTCGTCGAAAACCAAGATTCCGATCGGTCTACGAGTGGAATACAAAATTTAATTTTTTCGTCAAAGTCCGAGATTCCGATCGGTCTACGAGTGGAATAAAAATTTAATTTTTTCGTCGAAAACCAAGATTCCGATCGGTCTACGAGTGGAATAAAAATTTAATTTTTTCGTCAAAGTCCGAGATTCCGATCGGTCTACGAGTGGAATAAAAATTTAATTTTTTCGTCGTAAACCAAGATTCCGATCGGTCTACGAGTGGAGAAAATTTTTTCTTATTTCGTCAAAGTCCGAGATTCCGATCGGTCTACGAGTGGAATAAAAATTTAATTTTTTCGTCGAAAACCAAGATTCCGATCGGTCTACGAGTGGAGAAAATTTTTTCTCATTTCGTCAAAGTCCGAGATTCCGATCGGTCTACGAGTGGAATTAAAATTTAATTTTTTCGTCGAAAACCAAGATTCCGATCGGTCTACGAGTGGAATAAAAATTTAATTTTTTCGTCGAAAACCAAGATTCCGATCGGTCTACGAGTGGAATAAAAATTTAATTTTCTCGTCAAAGTCCGAGATTCCGATCGGTCTACGAGTGGAATAAAAATTTAATTTTTTCGTCGAAAACCAAGTTTCCGATCGGTCTACGAGTGGAGAAAATTTTTTCTCATTTCGTCAAAGTCCGAGATTCCGATCGGTCTACGAGTGGAATTAAAATTTAATTTTTTCGTCGAAAACCAAGATTCCGATCGGTCTACGAGTGGAATAAAAATTTAATTTTTTCGTCGAAAACCAAGATTCCGATCGGTCTACGAGTGGAATAAAAATTTAATTTTCTCGTCAAAGTCCGAGATTCCGATCGGTCTACGAGTGGAATAAAAATTTAATTTTTTCGTCGAAAACCAAGTTTCCGATCGGTCTACGAGTGGAGAAAATTTTTTCTCATTTCGTCAAAGTCCGAGATTCCGATCGGTCTACGAGTGGAATTAAAATTTAATTTTTTCGTCGAAAACCAAGATTCCGATCGGTCTACGAGTGGAATAAAAATTTAATTTTTTCGTCGAAAACCAAGATTCCGATCGGTCTACGAGTGGAATAAAAATTTAATTTTTTCGTCAAAGTCCGAGATTCCGATCGGTCTACGAGTGGAATAAAAATTTAATTTTTTCGTCGAAAACCAAGATTTCGATCGGTCTACGAGTGGAATAAAAATTTAATTTTTTCGTCAAAGTCCGAGATTCCGATCGGTCTACGAGTGGAATAAAAATTTAATTTTTTCGTCGAAAACCAAGATTCCGATCGGTCTACGAGTGGAATTAAAATTTAATTTTTTCGTCGAAAACCAAGATTCCGATCGGTCTACGAGTGGAATAAAAATTTAATTTTTTCGTCAAAGTCCGAGATTCCGATCGGTCTACGAGTGGAATAAAAATTTAATTTTTTCGTCGAAAACCAAGTTTCCGATCGGTCTACGAGTGGAGAAAATTTTTTCTCATTTCGTCAAAGTCCGAGATTCCGATCGGTATACGAGTGGAATTAAAATTTAATTTTTTCGTCGAAAACCAAGATTCTGATCGGTCTACGAGTGGAGAAAATTTTTTCTTATCTCGTCAAAGTCCGAGATTCCGATCGGTCTACGAGTGGAATTAAAATTTAATTTTTTCGTCGAAAACCAAGATTCCGATCGGTCTACGAGTGGAGAAAATTTTTTCTCATTTCGTCAAAGTCCGAGATTCCGATCGGTCTACGAGTGGAATTAAAATTTAATTTTTTCGTCGAAAACCAAGATTCCGATCGGTCTACGAGTGGAATAAAAATTTAATTTTTTCGTCGAAAACCAAGATTCCGATCGGTCTACGAGTGGAATAAAAATTTAATTTTTTCGTCAAAGTCCGAGATTCCGATCGGTCTACGAGTGGAATAAAAATTTAATTTTTTCGTCGAAAACCAAGTTTCCGATCGGTCTACGAGTGGAGAAAATTTTTTCTCATTTCGTCAAAGTCCGAGATTCCGATCGGTCTACGAGTGGAATAAAAATTTAATTTTTTCGTCGAAAACCAAGATTCCGATCGGTCTACGAGTGGAATTAAAATTTAATTTTTTCGTCGAAAACCAAGATTCTGATCGGTCTACGAGTGGAGAAAATTTTTTCTCATTTCGTCAAAGTCCGAGATTCCGATCGGTCTACGAGTTGAATAAAAATTTAATTTTTTCGTCGAAAACCAAGATTCCGATCGGTCTACGAGTGGAATAAAAATTTAATTTTTTCGTCAAAGTCCGAGATTCCGATCGGTCTACGAGTGGAATAAAAATTTAATTTTTTCGTCGAAAACCAAGATTCCGATCGGTCTACGAGTGGAGAAAATTTTTTCTTATTTCGTCAAAGTCCGAGATTCCGATCGGTCTACGAGTGGAATAAAAATTTAATTTTTTCGTCGAAAACCAAGATTCCGATCGGTCTACGAGTGGAATAAAAATTTAATTTTTTCGTCAAAGTCCGAGATTCCGATCGGTCTACGAGTGGAATAAAAATTTAATTTTTTCGTCGAAAACCAAGATTCCGATCGGTCTACGAGTGGAATTAAAATTTAATTTTTTCGTCGAAAACCAAGATTCTGATCGGTCTACGAGTGGAGAAAATTTTTTCTTATCTCGTCAAAGTCCGAGATTCCGATCGGTCTACGAGTGGAATTAAAATTTAATTTTTTCGTCGAAAACCAAGATTCTGATCGGTCTACGAGTGGAGAAAATTTTTTCTCATTTCGTCAAAGTCCGAGATTCCGATCGGTCTACGAGTGGAATTAAAATTTAATTTTTTCGTCGAAAACCAAGATTCCGATCGGTCTACGAGTGGAGAAAATTTTTTCTCATTTCGTCAAAGTCCGAGATTCCGATCGGTCTACGAGTGGAATTAAAATTTAATTTTTTCGTCGAAAACCAAGATTCCGATCGGTCTACGAGTGGAATAAAAATTTAATTTTTTCGTCGAAAACCAAGATTCCGATCGGTCTACGAGTGGAATAAAAATTTAATTTTTTCGTCAAAGTCCGAGATTCCGATCGGTCTACGAGTGGAATTAAAATTTAATTTTTTCGTTGAAAACCAAGATTCCGATCGGTCTACGAGTGGAGAAAATTTTTTCTCATTTCGTCAAAGTCCGAGATTCCGATCGGTCTACGAGTGGAATAAAAATTTAATTTTTTCGTCGAAAACCAAGATTCCGATCGGTCTACGAGTGGAATAAAAATTTAATTTTTTCGTCGAAAACCAAGTTTCCGATCGGTCTACGAGTGGAGAAAATTTTTTCTCATTTCGTCAAAGTCCGAGATTCCGATCGGTCTACGAGTGGAATTAAAATTTAATTTTTTCGTCGAAAACCAAGATTCCGATCGGTCTACGAGTGGAATAAAAATTTAATTTTTTCGTCGAAAACCAAGATTCCGATCGGTCTACGAGTGGAGAAAATTTTTTCTCATTTCGTCAAAGTCCGAGATTCCGATCGGTCTACGAGTGGAATTAAAATTTAATTTTTTCGTCAAAGTCCGAGATTCCGATCGGTCTACGAGTGGAATAAAAATTTAATTTTTTCGTCGAAAACCAAGATTCCGATCGGTCTACGAGTGGAATACAAAATTTAATTTTTTCGTCAAAGTCCGAGATTCCGATCGGTCTACGAGTGGAATAAAAATTTAATTTTTTCGTCGAAAACCAAGATTCCGATCGGTCTACGAGTGGAATACAAAATTTAATTTTTTCGTCAAAGTCCGAGATTCCGATCGGTCTACGAGTGGAATAAAAATTTAATTTTTTCGTCGAAAACCAAGATTCCGATCGGTCTACGAGTGGAATAAAAATTTAATTTTTTCGTCAAAGTCCGAGATTCCGATCGGTCTACGAGTGGAATAAAAATTTAATTTTTTCGTCGTAAACCAAGATTCCGATCGGTCTACGAGTGGAGAAAATTTTTTCTTATTTCGTCAAAGTCCGAGATTCCGATCGGTCTACGAGTGGAATAAAAATTTAATTTTTTCGTCGAAAACCAAGATTCCGATCGGTCTACGAGTGGAGAAAATTTTTTCTCATTTCGTCAAAGTCCGAGATTCCGATCGGTCTACGAGTGGAATTAAAATTTAATTTTTTCGTCGAAAACCAAGATTCCGATCGGTCTACGAGTGGAATAAAAATTTAATTTTTTCGTCGAAAACCAAGATTCCGATCGGTCTACGAGTGGAATAAAAATTTAATTTTCTCGTCAAAGTCCGAGATTCCGATCGGTCTACGAGTGGAATAAAAATTTAATTTTTTCGTCGAAAACCAAGTTTCCGATCGGTCTACGAGTGGAGAAAATTTTTTCTCATTTCGTCAAAGTCCGAGATTCCGATCGGTCTACGAGTGGAATTAAAATTTAATTTTTTCGTCGAAAACCAAGATTCCGATCGGTCTACGAGTGGAATAAAAATTTAATTTTTTCGTCGAAAACCAAGATTCCGATCGGTCTACGAGTGGAATAAAAATTTAATTTTTTCGTCAAAGTCCGAGATTCCGATCGGTCTACGAGTGGAATAAAAATTTAATTTTTTCGTCGAAAACCAAGATTCCGATCGGTCTACGAGTGGAATAAAAATTTAATTTTTTCGTCAAAGTCCGAGATTCCGATCGGTCTACGAGTGGAATAAAAATTTAATTTTTTCGTCGAAAACCAAGATTCCGATCGGTCTACGAGTGGAGAAAATTTTTTCTCATTCCGTCAAAGTCCGAGATTCCGATCGGTCTACGAGTGGAATTAAAATTTAATTTTTTCGTCGAAAACCAAGATTCCGATCGGTCTACGAGTGGAATAAAAATTTAATTTTTTCGTCAAAGTCCGAGATTCCGATCGGTCTACGAGTGGAATAAAAATTTAATTTTTTCGTCGAAAACCAAGTTTCCGATCGGTCTACGAGTGGAGAAAATTTTTTCTCATTTCGTCAAAGTCCGAGATTCCGATCGGTCTACGAGTGGAATAAAAATTTAATTTTTTCGTCGAAAACCAAGATTCCGATCGGTCTACGAGTGGAGAAAATTTTTTCTCATTTCGTCAAAGTCCGAGATTCCGATCGGTCTACGAGTGGAATTAAAATTTAATTTTTTCGTCGAAAACCAAGATTCCGATCGGTCTACGAGTGGAATAAAAATTTAATTTTTTCGTCAAAGTCCGAGATTCCGATCGGTCTACGAGTGGAATAAAAATTTAATTTTTTCGTCGAAAACCAAGTTTCCGATCGGTCTACGAGTGGAGAAAATTTTTTCTCATTTCGTCAAAGTCCGAGATTCCGATCGGTCTACGAGTGGAATTAAAATTTAATTTTTTCGTCGAAAACCAAGATTCCGATCGGTCTACGAGTGGAATAAAAATTTAATTTTTTCGTCGAAAACCAAGATTCCGATCGGTCTACGAGTGGAGAAAATTTTTTCTCATTTCGTCAAAGTCCGAGATTCCGATCGGTCTACGAGTGGAATTAAAATTTAATTTTTTCGTCAAAGTCCGAGATTCCGATCGGTCTACGAGTGGAATAAAAATTTAATTTTTTCGTCGAAAACCAAGATTCCGATCGGTCTACGAGTGGAATACAAAATTTAATTTTTTCGTCAAAGTCCGAGATTCCGATCGGTCTACGAGTGGAATAAAAATTTAATTTTTTCGTCGAAAACCAAGATTCCGATCGGTCTACGAGTGGAATACAAAATTTAATTTTTTCGTCAAAGTCCGAGATTCCGATCGGTCTCTGAGTGGAATAAAAATTTAATTTTTTCGTCGTAAACCAAGATTCCGATCGGTCTACGAGTGGAGAAAATTTTTTCTTATTTCGTCAAAGTCCGACATTCCGATCGGTCTACGAGTGGAATAAAAATTTAATTTTTTCGTCGAAAACCAAGATTCCGATCGGTCTACGAGTGGAATAAAAATTTAATTTTTTCGTCGAAAACCAAGATTCCGATCGGTCTACGAGTGGAATAAAAATTTAATTTTTTCGTCAAAGTCCGAGATTCCGATCGGTCTACGAGTGGAATAAAAATTTAATTTTTTCGTCGAAAACCAAGATTCCGATCGGTCTACGAGTGGAGAAAATTTTTTCTTATTTCGTCAAAGTCCGAGATTCCGATCGGTCTACGAGTGGAATAAAAATTTAATTTTTTCGTCGAAAACCAAGATTCCGATCGGTCTACGAGTGGAATAAAAATTTAATTTTTTCGTCAAAGTCCGAGATTCCGATCGGTCTACGAGTGGAATAAAAATTTAATTTTTTCGTCAAAGTCCGAGATTCCGATCGGTCTACGAGTGGAATAAAAATTTAATTTTTTCGTCGAAAACCAAGTTTCCGATCGGTCTACGAGTGGAGAAAATTTTTTCTCATTTCGTCAAAGTCCGAGATTCCGATCGGTCTACGAGTGGAATAAAAATTTAATTTTTTCGTCGAAAACCAAGATTCCGATCGGTCTACGAGTGGAATTAAAATTTAATTTTTTCGTCGAAAACCAAGATTCTGATCGGTCTACGAGTGGAGAAAATTTTTTCTTATCTCGTCAAAGTCCGAGATTCCGATCGGTCTACGAGTGGAATTAAAATTTAATTTTTTCGTCGAAAACCAAGATTCCGATCGGTCTACGAGTGGAGAAAATTTTTTCTCATTTCGTCAAAGTCCGAGATTTTGATCGGTCTACGAGTGGAATTAAAATTTAATTTTTTCGTCGAAAACCAAGATTCCGATCGGTCTACGAGTGGAATTAAAATTTAATTTTTTCGTCGAAAACCAAGATTCCGATCGGTCTACGAGTGGAATAAAAATTTAATTTTTTCGTCAAAGTCCGAGATTCCGATCGGTCTACGAGTGGAATAAAAATTTAATTTTTTCGTCGAAAACCAAGTTTCCGATCGGTCTACGAGTGGAGAAAATTTTTTCTCATTTCGTCAAAGTCCGAGATTCCGATCGGTCTACGAGTGGAATTAAAATTTAATTTTTTCGTCGAAAACCAAGATTCTGATCGGTCTACGAGTGGAGAAAATTTTTTCTTATCTCGTCAAAGTCCGAGATTCCGATCGGTCTACGAGTGGAATAAAAATTTAATTTTTTCGTCGAAAACCAAGATTCCGATCGGTCTACGAGTGGAGAAAATTTTTTCTCATTTCGTCAAAGTCCGAGATTCCGATCGGTCTACGAGTGGAATAAAAATTTAATTTTTTCGTCGAAAACCAAGATTCCGATCGGTCTACGAGTGGAATAAAAATTTAATTTTTTCGTCAAAGTCCGAGATTCCGATCGGTCTACGAGTGGAATAAAAATTTAATTTTTTCGTCGAAAACCAAGTTTCCGATCGGTCTACGAGTGGAGAAAATTTTTTCTCATTTCGTCAAAGTCCGAGATTCCGATCGGTCTACGAGTGGAATAAAAATTTAATTTTTTCGTCGAAAACCAAGATTCCGATCGGTCTACGAGTGGAATTAAAATTTAATTTTTTCGTCGAAAACCAAGATTCTGATCGGTCTACGAGTGGAGAAAATTTTTTCTCATTTCGTCAAAGTCCGTGATTCCGATCGGTCTACGAGTGGAATAAAAATTTAATTTTTTCGTCGATAACCAAGATTCCGATCGGTCTACGAGTGGAATAAAAATTTAATTTTTTCGTCAAAGTCCGAGATTCCGATCGGTCTACGAGTGGAATAAAAATTTAATTTTTTCGTCGAAAACCAAGATTCCGATCGGTCTACGAGTGGAGAAAATTTTTTCTTATTTCGTCAAAGTCCGAGATTCCGATCGGTCTACGAGTGGAATAAAAATTTAATTTTTTCGTCGAAAACCAAGATTCCGATCGGTCTACGAGTGGAATAAAAATTTAATTTTTTCGTCAAAGTCCGAGATTCCGATCGGTCTACGAGTGGAATAAAAATTTAATTTTTTCGTCGAAAACCAAGATACCGATCGGTCTACGAGTGGAATTAAAATTTAATTTTTTCGTCGAAAACCAAGATTCTGATCGGTCTACGAGTGGAGAAAATGTTTTCTTATCTCGTCAAAGTCCGAGATTCCGATCGGTCTACGAGTGGAATTAAAATTTAATTTTTTCGTCGAAAACCAAGATTCTGATCGGTCTACGAGTGGAGAAAATTTTTTCTCATTTCGTCAAAGTCCGAGATTTCGATCGGTCTACGAGTGGAATTAAAATTTAATTTTTTCGTCGAAAACCAAGATTCCGATCGGTCTACGAGTGGAGAAAATTTTTTCTCATTTCGTCAAAGTCCGAGATTCCGATCGGTCTACGAGTGGAATTAAAATTTAATTTTTTCGTCGAAAACCAAGATTCCGATCGGTCTACGAGTGGAATAAAAATTTAATTTTTTCGTCGAAAACCAAGATTCCGATCGGTCTACGAGTGGAATAAAAATTTAATTTTTTCGTCAAAGTCCGAGATTCCGATCGGTCTACGAGTGGAAAAAAAATTTAATTTTTTCGTCGAAAACCAAGATTCCGATCGGTCTACGAGTGGAGAAAATTTTTTCTCATTTCGTCAAAGTCCGAGATTCCGATCGGTCTACGAGTGGAATTAAAATTTAATTTTTTCGTCGAAAACCAAGATTCCGATCGGTCTACGAGTGGAATAAAAATTTAATTTTTTCGTCAAAGTCCGAGATTCCGATCGGTCTACGAGTGGAATAAAAATTTAATTTTTTCGTCGAAAACCAAGATTCCGATCGGTCTACGAGTGGAATTAAAATTTAATTTTTTCGTCGAAAACCAAGATTCCGATCGGTCTACGAGTGGAGAAAATTTTTTCTCATTTCGTCAAAGTCCGAGATTCCGATCGGTCTACGAGTGGAATTAAAATTTAATTTTTTCGTCGAAAACCAAGATTCCGATCGGTCTACGAGTGGAATAAAAATTTAATTTTTTCGTCAAAGTCCGAGATTCCGATCGGTCTACGAGTGGAATAAAAATTTAATTTTTTCGTCGAAAACCAAGATTCCGATCGGTCTACGAGTGGAATTAAAATTTAATTTTTTCGTCGAAAACCAAGATTCTGATCGGTCTACGAGTGGAGAAAATTTTTTCTCATTTCGTCAAAGTCCGAGATTCCGATCGGTCTACGAGTGGAATTAAAATTTAATTTTTTCGTCGAAAACCAAGATTCCGATCGGTCTACGAGTGGAGAAAATTTTTTCTCATTTCGTCAAAGTCCGAGATTCCGATCGGTCTACGAGTGGAATTAAAATTTAATTTTTTCGTCGAAAACCAAGATTCCGATCGGTCTACGAGTGGAATAAAAATTTAATTTTTTCGTCGAAAACCAAGATTCCGATCGGTCTACGAGTGGAGAAAATTTTTTCTCATTTCGTCAAAGTCCGAGATTCCGATCGGTCTACGAGTGGAATTAAAATTTAATTTTTTCGTCGAAAACCAAGATTCCGATCGGTCTACGAGTGGAATAAAAATTTAATTTTTTCGTCGAAAACCAAGATTCCGATCGGTCTACGAGTGGAATAAAAATTTAATTTTTTCGTCAAAGTCCGAGATTCCGATCGGTCTACGAGTGGAATAAAAATTTAATTTTTTCGTCGAAAACCAAGTTTCCGATCGGTCTACGAGTGGAGAAAATTTTTTCTCATTTCGTCAAAGTCCGAGATTCCGATCGGTCTACGAGTGGAATAAAAATTTAATTTTTTCGTCGAAAACCAAGATTCCGATCGGTCTACGAGTGGAATTAAAATTTATTTTTTTCGTCGAAAACCAAGATTCTGATCGGTCTACGAGTGGAGAAAATTTTTTCTCATTTCGTCAAAGTCCGAGATTCCGATCGGTCTACGAGTGGAATAAAAATTTAATTTTTTCGTCGAAAACCAAGATTCCGATCGGTCTACGAGTGGAATAAAAATTTAATTTTTTCGTCAAAGTCCGAGATTCCGATCGGTCTACGAGTGGAATAAAAATTTAATTTTTTCGTCGAAAACCAAGATTCCGATCGGTCTACGAGTGGAGAAAATTTTTTCTTATTTCGTCAAAGTCCGAGATTCCGATCGGTCTACGAGTGGAATAAAAATTTAATTTTTTCGTCGAAAACCAAGATTCCGATCGGTCTACGAGTGGAATACAAAATTTAATTTTTTCGTCAAAGTCCGAGATTCCGATCGGTCTACGAGTGGAATAAAAATTTAATTTTTTCGTCGAAAACCAAGATTCCGATCGGTCTACGAGTGGAATTAAAATTTAATTTTTTCGTCGAAAACCAAGATTCCGATCGGTCTACGAGTGGAGAAAATTTTTTCTCATTTCGTCAAAGTCCGAGATTCCGATCGGTCTACGAGTGGAATAAAAATTTAATTTTTTCGTCGAAAACCAAGATTCCGATCGGTCTACGAGTGGAATAAAAATTTAATTTTTTCGTCAAAGTCCGAGATTCCGATCGGTCTACGAGTGGAATAAAAATTTAATTTTTTCGTCGAAAACCAAGATTCCGATCGCTCTACGAGTGGAATAAAAATTTAATTTTTTCGTCGAAAACCAAGATTCCGATCGGTCTACGAGTGGAATAAAAATTTAATTTTTTCGTCAAAGTCCGAGATTCCGATCGGTCTACGAGTGGAATAAAAATTTAATTTTTTCGTCGAAAACCAAGTTTCCGATCGGTCTACGAGTGGAGAAAATTTTTTCTCATTTCGTCAAAGTCCGAGATTCCGATCGGTCTACGAGTGGAATAAAAATTTAATTTTTTCGTCGAAAACCAAGATTCCGATCGGTCTACGAGTGGAATTAAAATTTATTTTTTTCGTCGAAAACCAAGATTCTGATCGGTCTACGAGTGGAGAAAATTTTTTCTCATTTCGTCAAAGTCCGAGATTCCGATCGGTCTACGAGTGGAATAAAAATTTAATTTTTTCGTCGAAAACCAAGATTCCGATCGGTCTACGAGTGGAATAAAAATTTAATTTTTTCGTCAAAGTCCGAGATTCCGATCGGTCTACGAGTGGAATAAAAATTTAATTTTTTCGTCGAAAACCAAGATTCCGATCGGTCTACGAGTGGAATAAAAATTTAATTTTTTCGTCAAAGTCCGAGATTCCGATCGGTCTACGAGTGGAATAAAAACTTAATTTTTTCGTCGAAAACCAAGATTCCGATCGGTCTACGAGTGGAGAAAATTTTTTCTCATTTCGTCAAAGTCCGAGATTCCGATCGGTCTACGAGTGGAATTAAAATTTAATTTTTTCGTCGAAAACCAAGATTCCGATCGGTCTACGAGTGGAATAAAAATTTAATTTTTTCGTCAAAGGCCGAGATTCCGATCGGTCTACGAGTGGAATAAAAATTTAATTTTTTCGTCGAAAACCAAGATTCCGATCGGTCTACGAGTGGAATTAAAATTTAATTTTTTCGTCGAAAACCAAGATTCTGATCGGTCTACGAGTGGAGAAAATTTTTTCTTATCTCGTCAAAGTCCGAGATTCCGATCGGTCTACGAGTGGAATTAAAATTTAATTTTTTCGTCGAAAACCAAGATTCTGATCGGTCTACGAGTGGAGAAAATTTTTTCTCATTTCGTCAAAGTCCGAGATTCCGATCGGTCTACGAGTGGAATTAAAATTTAATTTTTTCGTCGAAAACCAAGATTCCGATCGGTCTACGAGTGGAGAAAATTTTTTCTCATTTCGTCAAAGTCCGAGATTCCGATCGGTCTACGAGTGGAATGAAAATTTAATTTTTTCGTCGAAAACCAAGATTCCGATCGGTCTACGAGTGGAATAAAAATTTAATTTTTTCGTCAAAGTCCGAGATTCCGATCGGTCTACGAGTGGAATAAAAATTTAATTTTTTCGTCGAAAACCAAGATTCCGATCGGTCTACGAGTGGAGAAAATTTTTTCTCATTTCGTCAAAGTCCGAGATTCCGATCGGTCTACGAGTGGAATTAAAATTTAATTTTTTCGTCGAAAACCAAGATTCCGATCGGTCTACGAGTGGAATAAAAATTTAATTTTTTCGTCAAAGTCCGAGATTCCGATCGGTCTACGAGTGGAATAAAAATTTAATTTTTTCGTCGAAAACCAAGATTCCGATCGGTCTACGAGTGGAATTAAAATTTAATTTTTTCGTCGAAAACCAAGATTCTGATCGGTCTACGAGTGGAGAAAATTTTTTCTTATCTCGTCAAAGTCCGAGATTCCGATCGGTCTACGAGTGGAATTAAAATTTAATTTTTTCGTCGAAAACCAAGATTCTGATCGGTCTACGAGTGGAGAAAATTTTTTCTCATTTCGTCAAAGTCCGAGATTCCGATCGGTCTACGAGTGGAGAAAAT
>OZ012707.1:36876478-36878978 GCA_963942595.1 Cylloceria caligata | reverse complement strand
CACGGTTGCGTTCTCGTTGTCACGTGTTTTTATTTGATAAAAACGAAAGCCGCGTCTAAACTATTGCGAGAGAGAAGCGCATGATATCTCGAGCGGTCTGTATGACGGAAAGTCGGAGCCGGAGAGTGAGTCACGACGCGTGTTTTGCGCGCGCGCCCGTTATCTTGAAATTCTCCACGGCCGGTCGATCGAGTCCCGGGGCTACTTGTAGTTTAAACGGACAGATACGACTGTGAAGCCGCGCATGAGAAACAAGAGAAGCGCGCTTGTAGCGCGCGCATATACACGTGCAAGCTGACTGTCGAACGGTGGCATCTCTCCGAGGCTCTCATCCGTCGGTATTACGCGCTTGAGTTTTATTAACGCTTTATCGCAAACAAATTTTAACACAAACGACGACCTCAGAGCAGGCGAGACTACCCGCTGAATTTAAGCATATTACTAAGCGGAGGAAAAGAAACTAACCAGGATTTCCTTAGTAGCGGCGAGCGAACAGGAAAGAGCCCAGCACTGAATCCCGCGGCACTGTCGCTGGGAAATGTAGTGTTCGGGAGGATCCACTTATCCCGAGGCGTATGCTCGAGTCCAAGTCCATCTTGAATGGGGCCAATTACCCGTAGAGGGTGCCAGGCCCGTAGTGACCGGGACGCGCTTCGGGAGGATCTCTCCTTAGAGTCGGGTTGCTTGAGAGTGCAGCTCTAAGAGGGTGGTAAACTCCATCTAAGGCTAAATATGACCACGAGACCGATAGCGAACAAGTACCGTGAGGGAAAGTTGAAAAGAACTTTGAAGAGAGAGTTCAAGAGTACGTGAAACCGTTCAGGGGTAAACCTGAGAAACCCAAAAGATCGAATGGGGAGATTCATCGTCAGCGATGCTGGCACGTGTGCGGTTCGCGATGCCGGAGACTTCGGTCTCGTGGCACGCGTCCGTATGTTTTTTATTGCCTGGTATCGTCGGCGTGCACTTCTCCCCTAGTAGGACGTCGCGACCCGTTGGGTGTCGGTCTACGGGCCGGGTGGGCGCCTGTCTCGTGTGCGCTTCACGGCGACACTGCGAGGCAGACCCCCGGCATACCGACCGGCTGCCCGGCGGTACTCGCAAGGTATCTGGCCGCAAATATTCGAACTGCGTCCGGCCCGTCGCAAGCGAGGCAAGTGTTTCCCGAATGTACGGATCTAATGCCGTCATCGGTCCTTGCCAGCTGTTGGTTGACGGTGCCCTAGGACTGGCTATAAAAATTATGATACCGGTCAGCGACGCTACTGCTTTGGGTACTTTCAGGACCCGTCTTGAAACACGGACCAAGGAGTCTAACATGTGCGCGAGTCATTGGGAACTATTAAGCCTAAAGGCGCAATGAAAGTGAAGGTCGGCCTTGCGCCGACCGAGGGAGGATGGGCCGCGTCACGATGCGGTCCCGCACTCCCGGGGCGTCTCGTTCTCATTGCGAGAAGAGGCGCACCCAGAGCGTACACGTTGGGACCCGAAAGATGGTGAACTATGCCTGGTCAGGACGAAGTCAGGGGAAACCCTGATGGAGGTCCGTAGCGATTCTGACGTGCAAATCGATCGTCGGAACTGGGTATAGGGGCGAAAGACTAATCGAACCATCTAGTAGCTGGTTCCCTCCGAAGTTTCCCTCAGGATAGCTGGCACTCGCTCTTATGCGAGTCTCATCTGGTAAAGCGAATGATTAGAGGCCTTGGGGCCGAAACGACCTCAACCTATTCTCAAACTTTAAATGGGTGAGATCTCTGGCTTGCTCGAACGGTGAAGCCACGAGATTTCGGATCAGAGTGCCAAGTGGGCCAATTTTGGTAAGCAGAACTGGCGCTGTGGGATGAACCAAACGCAGAGTTAAGGCGCCTAAGTCGACGCTTATGGGATACCATGAAAGGCGTTGGTTGCTTAAGACAGCAGGACGGTGGCCATGGAAGTCGGAATCCGCTAAGGAGTGTGTAACAACTCACCTGCCGAAGCAACTAGCCCTGAAAATGGATGGCGCTGAAGCGTCGCGCCTATACTCTGCCGTCAGTGGCAAGTGAGGCGGAGAATTTATTCTCCGTCATGAAGCCCTGACGAGTAGGAGGGTCGCGGCGGTGTGCGCAGAAGGGTCTGGGCGTGAGCCTGCCTGGAGCCGCCGTCGGTGCAGATCTTGGTGGTAGTAGCAAATACTCCAGCGAGGCCCTGGAGGACTGACGTGGAGAAGGGTTTCGTGTGAACAGCCGTTGCACACGAGTCAGTCGATCCTAAGCCCTAGGAGAAATCCTATGTTGATGACGGTGTTTGAGTCACAGAGAAAAGTAATATCTTATTACGTGTCACACCCGTCGGGCGAAAGGGAATCCGGTTCCTATTCCGGAACCCGGCAGCGGAACCGTATACAATTCGGGCCCTCGCAAGAGAGTTCGTCGGGGTAACCCAAAATGACCTGGAGACGCCGTCGGGAGATCCGGGAAGAGTTTTCTTTTCTGCATAAGCGTTCGAGTTCCCTGGA
>OZ012707.1:36853978-36871478 GCA_963942595.1 Cylloceria caligata | reverse complement strand
CGCGTGGAATAATGAGAATTTTTATTTTTTCATTTTCTTTCGACAAGTAGTTAGTTCTTCGTCTTCTTCTTCTACGTACTTTTGTCGAAGCAATGCGCGTGGAATAATGAAAGATTTTATTTTTTAATTTTTCTTCCACAAGTTCTTCCTACTCTTCTTCTACGTACTTTTGTCGAAGCAATGCGCGTGGAATATATGGAAATTTAAATTAAATTTCTTTTTTTTTTTTCACAAGTGTTCTTCTCGAAGCAATGCGCGTGGAATAATGAGAATTTTTATTTTTTCATTTTCTTTCGACAAGTAGTTAGTTCTTCGTCTTCTTCTTCTACGTACTTTTGTCGAAGCAATGCGCGTGGAATAATGAAAGATTTTATTTTAAAATTTTTTTTCCACAAGTTCTTCCTACTCTTCTTCTACGTACTTTTGTCGAAGCAATGCGCGTGGAATATATGGAAATTTAAATTAAATTTCTTTTTTTTTTTCACAAGTGTTCTTCTCGAAGCAATGCGCGTGGAATAATGAAAATTTTTATTCTTTCATTTTTTTTTCGACAAGTTCTTCTTCTTATTCTTCTACTACTACGTGCTTGTCGAAGCAATGCGCGTGGAATATATATGGAAATTAAATTAAATTTCATTTTTTTTTCCACAAGTGTTCTTCTCGTAGCAATGCGCGTGGAATAATGAAAATTTTTATTTTTTCATTTTTTTTCGACAAGTAGTTCTTCGTCTTCTTCTACGTACTTTTGTCGAAGCAATGCGCGTGGAATATATGGAAATTAAATTATTTCAATTTTTTTTCCACAAGTATTCTTCTCGAAGCAATGCGCGTGGAATAAATGAAATTCAATTGTCGCATTTTTTTTCACAAGTTTCTCTTCTTCGTTTATCGAAGCAACGTGCGTGGAATAAATAACAAACATTAATTCTTTTAATTTTGTTTTTCCCAAGTACACTTTTACGATTAACGAAGCAATGCGCGTGCAAGAATTTCATATTTTTTTCTTAAACGACGATGCAAGCAATGCGCGTGGATGGAGGTTATTATCTTTTGTTTTATTCAAAGCGGACAGAAGCAATCCGCGATAAAGAGAATATCATGTACGACGCTCTTCGCGGGGGCTAAAAATACAAGTGGAAGGAAAATTAAATTTTTTTGCCCAAAAACAAAAATTCCGATCGGTCTACGAGTGGAATTTTTTTTTTTTTTTTTCGTCGAAAATCAAGATTCCGATCGGTCTACGAGTGAAAGAAAAATTAAAGTTTTTCGTCGAAAATCAAGATTCCGATCGGTCTACGAGTGGAATAATAATTTAATTTTTTCGTCGAAAACCAAGATTCCGATCGGTCTACGAGTGGAGAAAATTTTTTCTTATTTCGTCAAAGTCCGAGATTCCGATCGGTCTACGAGTGGAATTAAAATTTAATTTTTTCGTCAAAGTCCGAGATTCCGATCGGTCTACGAGTGGAATAAAAATTTAATTTTTTCGTCGAAAACCAAGATTCCGATCGGTCTACGAGTGGAATACAAAATTTAATTTTTTCGTCAAAGTCCGAGATTCCGATCGGTCTACGAGTGGAATAAAAATTTAATTTTTTCGTCGAAAACCAAGATTCCGATCGGTCTACGAGTGGAATTAAAATTTAATTTTTTCGTCGAAAACCAAGATTCCGATCGGTCTACGAGTGGAGAAAATTTTTTCTCATTTCGTCAAAGTCCGAGATTCCGATCGGTCTACGAGTGGAATAAAAATTTAATTTTTTCGTCGAAAACCAAGATTCCGATCGGTCTACGAGTGGAATAAAAATTTAATTTTTTCGTCGAAAACCAAGATTCCGATCGGTCTACGAGTGGAATAAAAATTTAATTTTTTCGTCAAAGTCCGAGATTCCGATCGGTCTACGAGTGGAATAAAAATTTAATTTTTTCGTCGAAAACCAAGTTTCCGATCGGTCTACGAGTGGAGAAAATTTTTTCTCATTTCGTCAAAGTCCGAGATTCCGATCGGTCTACGAGTGGAATAAAAATTTAATTTTTTCGTCGAAAACCAAGATTCCGATCGGTCTACGAGTGGAATTAAAATTTATTTTTTTCGTCGAAAACCAAGATTCTGATCGGTCTACGAGTGGAGAAAATTTTTTCTCATTTCGTCAAAGTCCGAGATTCCGATCGGTCTACGAGTGGAATAAAAATTTAATTTTTTCGTCGAAAACCAAGATTCCGATCGGTCTACGAGTGGAATAAAAATTTAATTTTTTCGTCAAAGTCCGAGATTCCGATCGGTCTACGAGTGGAATAAAAATTTAATTTTTTCGTCGAAAACCAAGATTCCGATCGGTCTACGAGTGGAGAAAATTTTTTCTTATTTCGTCAAAGTCCGAGATTCCGATCGGTCTACGAGTGGAATAAAAATTTAATTTTTTCGTCGAAAACCAAGATTCCGATCGGTCTACGAGTGGAATACAAAATTTAATTTTTTCGTCAAAGTCCGAGATTCCGATCGGTCTACGAGTGGAATAAAAATTTAATTTTTTCGTCGAAAACCAAGATTCCGATCGGTCTACGAGTGGAATTAAAATTTAATTTTTTCGTCGAAAACCAAGATTCCGATCGGTCTACGAGTGGAGAAATTTTTTTCTCATTTCGTCAAAGTCCGAGATTCCGATCGGTCTACGAGTGGAATAAAAATTTAATTTTTTCGTCGAAAACCAAGATTCCGATCGGTCTACGAGTGGAATAAAAATTTAATTTTTTCGTCAAAGTCCGAGATTCCGATCGGTCTACGAGTGGAATAAAAATTTAATTTTTTCGTCGAAAACCAAGATTCCGATCGGTCTACGAGTGGAGAAAATTTTTTCTCATTTCGTCAAAGTCCGAGATTCCGATCGGTCTACGAGTGGAATTAAAATTTAATTTTTTCGTCGAAAACCGAGATTCCGATCGGTCTACGAGTGGAATAAAAATTTAATTTTTTCGTCAAAGTCCGAGATTCCGATCGGTCTACGAGTGGAATAAAAATTTAATTTTTTCGTCGAAAACCAAGATTCCGATCGGTCTACGAGTGGAATTAAAATTTAATTTTTTCGTCGAAAACCAAGATTCTGATCGGTCTACGAGTGGAGAAAATTTTTTCTTATCTCGTCAAAGTCCGAGATTCCGATCGGTCTACGAGTGGAATTAAAATTTAATTTTTTCGTCGAAAACCAAGATTCCGATCGGTCTACGAGTGGAGAAAATTTTTTCTCATTTCGTCAAAGTCCGAGATTCCGATCGGTCTACGAGTGGAATTAAAATTTAATTTTTTCGTCGAAAACCAAGATTCCGATCGGTCTACGAGTGGAGAAAATTTTTTCTCATTTCGTCAAAGTCCGAGATTCCGATCGGTCTACGAGTGGAATAAAAATTTAATTTTTTCGTCGAAAACCAAGATTCCGATCGGTCTACGAGTGGAATAAAAATTTAATTTTTTCGTCAAAGTCCGAGATTCCGATCGGTCTACGAGTGGAATAAAAATTTAATTTTTTCGTCGAAAACCAAGATTCCGATCGGTCTACGAGTGGAGAAAATTTTTTCTCATTTCGTAAAAGTCCGAGATTCCGATCGGTCTACGAGTGGAATTAAAATTTAATTTTTTCGTCGAAAACCAAGATTCCGATCGGTCTACGAGTGGAATAAAAATTTAATTTTTTCGTCAAAGTCCGAGATTCCGATCGGTCTACGAGTGGAATAAAAATTTAATTTTTTCGTCGAAAACCAAGATTCCGATCGGTCTACGAGTGGAATTAAAATTTAATTTTTTCGTCGAAAACCAAGATTCTGATCGGTCTACGAGTGGAGAAAATTCTTTCTTATCTCGTCAAAGTCCGAGATTCCGATCGGTCTACGAGTGGAATTAAAATTTAATTTTTTCGTCGAAAACCAAGATTCTGATCGGTCTACGAGTGGAGAAAATTTTTTCTCATTTCGTCAAAGTCCGAGATTCCGATCGGTCTACGAGTGGAATTAAAATTTAATTTTTTCGTCGAAAACCAAGATTCCGATCGGTCTACGAGTGGAGAAAATTTTTTCTCATTTCGTCAAAGTCCGAGATTCCGATCGGTCTACGAGTGGAATTAAAATTTAATTTTTTCGTCGAAAACCAAGATTCCGATCGGTCTACGAGTGGAATAAAAATTTAATTTTTTCGTCGAAAACCAAGATTCCGATCGGTCTACGAGTGGAGAAAATTTTTTCTCATTTCGTCAAAGTCCGAGATTCCGATCGGTCTACGAGTGGAATTAAAATTTAATTTTTTCGTCGAAAACCAAGATTCCGATCGGTCTACGAGTGGAATAAAAATTTAATTTTTTCGTCGAAAACCAAGATTCCGATCGGTCTACGAGTGGAATAAAAATTTAATTTTTTCGTCAAAGTCCGAGATTCCGATCGGTCTACGAGTGGAATAAAAATTTAATTTTTTCGTCGAAAACCAAGTTTCCGATCGGTCTACGAGTGGAGAAAATTTTTTCTCATTTCGTCAAAGTCCGAGATTCCGATCGGTCTACGAGTGGAATAAAAATTTAATTTTTTCGTCGAAAACCAAGATTCCGATCGGTCTACGAGTGGAATTAAAATTTATTTTTTTCGTCGAAAACCAAGATTCTGATCGGTCTACGAGTGGAGAAAATTTTTTCTCATTTCGTCAAAGTCCGAGATTCCGATCGGTCTACGAGTGGAATAAAAATTTAATTTTTTCGTCGAAAACCAAGATTCCGATCGGTCTACGAGTGGAATAAAAATTTAATTTTTTCGTCAAAGTCCGAGATTCCGATCGGTCTACGAGTGGAATAAAAATTTAATTTTTTCGTCGAAAACCAAGATTCCGATCGGTCTACGAGTGGAGAAAATTTTTTCTTATTTCGTCAAAGTCCGCGATTCCGATCGGTCTACGAGTGGAATAAAAATTTAATTTTTTCGTCGAAAACCAAGATTCCGATCGGTCTACGAGTGGAATACAAAATTTAATTTTTTCGTCAAAGTCCGAGATTCCGATCGGTCTACGAGTGGAATAAAAATTTAATTTTTTCGTCGAAAACCAAGATTCCGATCGGTCTACGAGTGGAATTAAAATTTAATTTTTTCGTCGAAAACCAAGATTCCGATCGGTCTACGAGTGGAGAAAATTTTTTCTCATTTCGTCAAAGTCCGAGATTCCGATCGGTCTACGAGTGGAATAAAAATTTAATTTTTTCGTCGAAAACCAAGATTCCGATCGGTCTACGAGTGGAATAAAAATTTAATTTTTTCGTCAAAGTCCGAGATTCCGATCGGTCTACGAGTGGAATAAAAATTTAATTTTTTCGTCGAAAACCAAGATTCCGATCGGTCTACGAGTGGAGAAAATTTTTTCTCATTTCGTCAAAGTCCGAGATTCCGATCGGTCTACGAGTGGAATTAAAATTTAATTTTTTCGTCGAAAACCAAGATTCCGATCGGTCTACGAGTGGAATAAAAATTTAATTTTTTCGTCAAAGTCCGAGATTCCGATCGGTCTACGAGTGGAATAAAAATTTAATTTTTTCGTCGAAAACCAAGATTCCGATCGGTCTACGAGTGGAATTAAAATTTAATTTTTTCGTCGAAAACCAAGATTCTGATCGGTCTACGAGTGGAGAAAATTTTTTCTTATCTCGTCAAAGTCCGAGATTCCGATCGGTCTACGAGTTGAATTAAAATTTAATTTTTTCGTCGAAAACCAAGATTCTGATCGGTCTACGAGTGGAGAAAATTTTTTCTCATTTCGTCAAAGTCCGAGATTCCGATCGGTCTACGAGTGGAATTAAAATTTAATTTTTTCGTCGAAAACCAAGATTCCGATCGGTCTACGAGTGGAGAAAATGTTTTCTCATTTCGTCAAAGTCCGAGATTCCGATCGGTCTACGAGTGGAATTAAAATTTAATTTTTTCGTCGAAAACCAAGATTCCGATCGGTCTACGAGTGGAATAAAAATTTAATTTTTTCGTCGAAAACCAAGATTCCGATCGGTCTACGAGTGGAGAAAATTTTTTCTCATTTCGTCAAAGTCCGAGATTCCGATCGGTCTACGAGTGGAATAAAAATTTAATTTTTTCGTCGAAAACCAAGATTCCGATCGGTCTACGAGTGGAATAAAAATTTAATTTTTTCGTCGAAAACCAAGATTCCGATCGGTCTACGAGTGGAATAAAAATTTAATTTTTTCGTCAAAGTCCGAGATTCCGATCGGTCTACGAGTGGAATAAAAATTTAATTTTTTCGTCGAAAACCAAGTTTCCGATCGGTCTACGAGTGGAGAAAATTTTTTCTCATTTCGTCAAAGTCCGAGATTCCGATCGGTCTACGAGTGGAATAAAAATTTAATTTTTTCTTCGAAAACCAAGATTCCGATCGGTCTACGAGTGGAATTAAAATTTATTTTTTTCGTCGAAAACCAAGATTCTGATCGGTCTACGAGTGGAGAAAATTTTTTCTCATTTCGTCAAAGTCCGAGATTCCGATCGGTCTACGAGTGGAATAAAAATTTAATTTTTTCGTCGAAAACCAAGATTCCGATCGGTCTACGAGTGGAATAAAAATTTAATTTTTTCGTCAAAGTCCGAGATTCCGATCGGTCTACGAGTGGAATAAAAATTTAATTTTTTCGTCGAAAACCAAGATTCCGATCGGTCTACGAGTGGAGAAAATTTTTTCTTATTTCGTCAAAGTCCGAGATTCCGATCGGTCTACGAGTGGAATAAAAATTTAATTTTTTCGTCGAAAACCAAGATTCCGATCGGTCTACGAGTGGAATACAAAATTTAATTTTTTCGTCAAAGTCCGAGATTCCGATCGGTCTACGAGTGGAATAAAAATTTAATTTTTTCGTCGAAAACCAAGATTCCGATCGGTCTACGAGTGGAATTAAAATTTAATTTTTTCGTCGAAAACCAAGATTCCGATCGGTCTACGAGTGGAGAAAATTTTTTCTCATTTCGTCAAAGTCCGAGATTCCGATCGGTCTACGAGTGGAATAAAAATTTAATTTTTTCGTCGAAAACCAAGATTCCGATCGGTCTACGAGTGGAATAAAAATTTAATTTTTTCGTCAAAGTCCGAGATTCCGATCGGTCTACGAGTGGAATAAAAATTTAATTTTTTCGTCGAAAACCAAGATTCCGATCGGTCTACGAGTGGAGAAAATTTTTTCTCATTTCGTCAAAGTCCGAGATTCCGATCGGTCTACGAGTGGAATTAAAATTTAATTTTTTCGTCGAAAACCAAGATTCCGATCGGTCTACGAGTGGAATAAAAATTTAATTTTTTCGTCGAAAACCAAGATTCCGATCGGTCTACGAGTGGAATTAAAATTTAATTTTTTCGTCGAAAACCAAGATTCCGATCGGTCTACGAGTGGAGAAAATTTTTTCTCATTTCGTCAAAGTCCGAGATTCCGATCGGTCTACGAGTGGAATTAAAATTTAATTTTTTCGTCGAAAACCAAGATTCCGATCGGTCTACGAGTGGAATAAAAATTTAATTTTTTCGTCGAAAACCAAGATTCCGATCGGTCTACGAGTGGAGAAAATTTTTTCTCATTTCGTCAAAGTCCGAGATTCCGATCGGTCTACGAGTGGAATTAAAATTTAATTTTTTCGTCGAAAACCAAGATTCCGATCGGTCTACGAGTGGAATAAAAATTTAATTTTTTCGTCGAAAACCAAGATTCCGATCGGTCTACGAGTGGAATAAAAATTTAATTTTTTCGTCAAAGTCCGAGATTCCGATCGGTCTACGAGTGGAATAAAAATTTAATTTTTTCGTCGAAAACCAAGTTTCCGATCGGTCTACGAGTGGAGAAAATTTTTTCTCATTTCGTCAAAGTCCGAGATTCCGATCGGTCTACGAGTGGAATAAAAATTTAATTTTTTCGTCGAAAACCAAGATTCCGATCGGTCTACGAGTGGAATTAAAATTTATTTTTTTCGTCGAAAACCAAGATTCTGATCGGTCTACGAGTGGAGAAAATTTTTTCTCATTTCGTCAAAGTCCGAGATTCCGATCGGTCTACGAGTGGAATAAAAATTTAATTTTTTCGTCGAAAACCAAGATTCCGATCGGTCTACGAGTGGAATAAAAATTTAATTTTTTCGTCAAAGTCCGAGATTCCGATCGGTCTACGAGTGGAATAAAAATTTAATTTTTTCGTCGAAAACCAAGATTCCGATCGGTCTACGAGTGGAGAAAATTTTTTCTTATTTCGTCAAAGTCCGAGATTCCGATCGGTCTACGAGTGGAATAAAAATTTAATTTTTTCGTCGAAAACCAAGATTCCGATCGGTCTACGAGTGGAATACAAAATTTAATTTTTTCGTCAAAGTCCGAGATTCCGATCGGTCTACGAGTGGAATAAAAATTTAATTTTTTCGTCGAAAACCAAGATTCCGATCGGTCTACGAGTGGAATTAAAATTTAATTTTTTCGTCGAAAACCAAGATTCCGATCGGTCTACGAGTGGAGAAAATTTTTTCTCATTTCGTCAAAGTCCGAGATTCCGATCGGTCTACGAGTGGAATAAAAATTTAATTTTTTCGTCGAAAACCAAGATTCCGATCGGTCTACGAGTGGAATAAAAATTTAATTTTTTCGTCAAAGTCCGAGATTCCGATCGGTCTACGAGTGGAATAAAAATTTAATTTTTTCGTCGAAAACCAAGATTCCGATCGGTCTACGAGTGGAGAAAATTTTTTCTCATTTCGTCAAAGTCCGAGATTCCGATCGGTCTACGAGTGGAATTAAAATTTAATTTTTTCGTCGAAAACCAAGATTCCGATCGGTCTACGAGTGGAATAAAAATTTAATTTTTTCGTCAAAGTCCGAGATTCCGATCGGTCTACGAGTGGAATAAAAATTTAATTTTTTCGTCGAAAACCAAGATTCCGATCGGTCTACGAGTGGAATTAAAATTTAATTTTTTCGTCGAAAACCAAGATTCTGATCGGTCTACGAGTGGAGAAAATTTTTTCTTATCTCGTCAAAGTCCGAGATTCCGATCGGTCTACGAGTGGAATTAAAATTTAATTTTTTCGTCGAAAACCAAGATTCTGATCGGTCTACGAGTGGAGAAAATTTTTTCTCATTTCGTCAAAGTCCGAGATTCCGATCGGTCTACGAGTGGAATTAAAATTTAATTTTTTCGTCGAAAACCAAGATTCCGATCGGTCTACGAGTGGAGAAAATTTTTTCTCATTTCGTCAAAGTCCGAGATTCCGATCGGTCTACGAGTGGAATTAAAATTTAATTTTTTCGTCGAAAACCAAGATTCCGATCGGTCTACGAGTGGAATAAAAATTTAATTTTTTCGTCGAAAACCAAGATTCCGATCGGTCTACGAGTGGAGAAAATTTTTTCTCATTTCGTCAAAGTCCGAGATTCCGATCGGTCTACGAGTGGAATAAAAATTTAATTTTTTCGTCGAAAACCAAGATTCCGATCGGTCTACGAGTGGAATAAAAATTTAATTTTTTCGTCGAAAACCAAGATTCCGATCGGTCTACGAGTGGAATAAAAATTTAATTTTTTCGTCAAAGTCCGAGATTCCGATCGGTCTACGAGTGGAATAAAAATTTAATTTTTTCGTCGAAAACCAAGTTTCCGATCGGTCTACGAGTGGAGAAAATTTTTTCTCATTTCGTCAAAGTCCGAGATTCCGATCGGTCTACGAGTGGAATAAAAATTTAATTTTTTCGTCGAAAACCAAGATTCCGATCGGTCTACGAGTGGAATTAAAATTTATTTTTTTCGTCGAAAACCAAGATTCTGATCGGTCTACGAGTGGAGAAAATTTTTTCTCATTTCGTCAAAGTCCGAGATTCCGATCGGTCTACGAGTGGAATAAAAATTTAATTTTTTCGTCGAAAACCAAGATTCCGATCGGTCTACGAGTGGAATAAAAATTTAATTTTTTCGTCAAAGTCCGAGATTCCGATCGGTCTACGAGTGGAATAAAAATTTAATTTTTTCGTCGAAAACCAAGATTCCGATCGGTCTACGAGTGGAGAAAATTTTTTCTTATTTCGTCAAAGTCCGAGATTCCGATCGGTCTACGAGTGGAATAAAAATTTAATTTTTTCGTCGAAAACCAAGATTCCGATCGGTCTACGAGTGGAATACAAAATTTAATTTTTTCGTCAAAGTCCGAGATTCCGATCGGTCTACGAGTGGAATAAAAATTTAATTTTTTCGTCGAAAACCAAGATTCCGATCGGTCTACGAGTGGAATTAAAATTTAATTTTTTCGTCGAAAACCAAGATTCCGATCGGTCTACGAGTGGAGAAAATTTTTTCTCATTTCGTCAAAGTCCGAGATTCCGATCGGTCTACGAGTGGAATTAAAATTTAATTTTTTCGTCGAAAACCAAGATTCCGATCGGTCTACGAGTGGAATAAAAATTTAATTTTTTCGTCAAAGTCCGAGATTCCGATCGGTCTACGAGTGGAATAAAAATTTAATTTTTTCGTCGAAAACCAAGATTCCGATCGGTCTACGAGTGGAATTAAAATTTAATTTTTTCGTCGAAAACCAAGATTCTGATCGGTCTACGAGTGGAGAAAATTTTTTCTTATCTCGTCAAAGTCCGAGATTCCGATCGGTCTACGAGTGGAATTAAAATTTAATTTTTTCGTCGAAAACCAAGATTCTGATCGGTCTACGAGTGGAGAAAATTTTTTCTCATTTCGTCAAAGTCCGAGATTCCGATCGGTCTACGAGTGGAATTAAAATTTAATTTTTTCGTCGAAAACCAAGATTCCGATCGGTCTACGAGTGGAGAAAATTTTTTCTCATTTCGTCAAAGTCCGAGATTCCGATCGGTCTACGAGTGGAATTAAAATTTAATTTTTTCGTCGAAAACCAAGATTCCGATCGGTCTACGAGTGGAATAAAAATTTAATTTTTTCGTCGAAAACCAAGATTCCGATCGGTCTACGAGTGGAGAAAATTTTTTCTCATTTCGTCAAAGTCCGAGATTCCGATCGGTCTACGAGTGGAATAAAAATTTAATTTTTTCGTCGAAAACCAAGATTCCGATCGGTCTACGAGTGGAATAAAAATTTAATTTTTTCGTCGAAAACCAAGATTCCGATCGGTCTACGAGTGGAATAAAAATTTAATTTTTTCGTCAAAGTCCGAGATTCCGATCGGTCTACGAGTGGAATAAAAATTTAATTTTTTCGTCGAAAACCAAGTTTCCGATCGGTCTACGAGTGGAGAAAATTTTTTCTCATTTCGTCAAAGTCCGAGATTCCGATCGGTCTACGAGTGGAATAAAAATTTAATTTTTTCGTCGAAAACCAAGATTCCGATCGGTCTACGAGTGGAATTAAAATTTATTTTTTTCGTCGAAAACCAAGATTCTGATCGGTCTACGAGTGGAGAAAATTTTTTCTCATTTCGTCAAAGTCCGAGATTCCGATCGGTCTACGAGTGGAATAAAAATTTAATTTTTTCGTCGAAAACCAAGATTCCGATCGGTCTACGAGTGGAATAAAAATTTAATTTTTTCGTCAAAGTCCGAGATTCCGATCGGTCTACGAGTGGAATAAAAATTTAATTTTTTCGTCGAAAACCAAGATTCCGATCGGTCTACGAGTGGAGAAAATTTTTTCTTATTTCGTCAAAGTCCGAGATTCCGATCGGTCTACGAGTGGAATAAAAATTTAATTTTTTCGTCGAAAACCAAGATTCCGATCGGTCTACGAGTGGAATACAAAATTTAATTTTTTCGTCAAAGTCCGAGATTCCGATCGGTCTACGAGTGGAATAAAAATTTAATTTTTTCGTCGAAAACCAAGATTCCGATCGGTCTACGAGTGGAATTAAAATTTAATTTTTTCGTCGAAAACCAAGATTCCGATCGGTCTACGAGTGGAGAAAATTTTTTCTCATTTCGTCAAAGTCCGAGATTCCGATCGGTCTACGAGTGGAATAAAAATTTAATTTTTTCGTCGAAAACCAAGATTCCGATCGGTCTACGAGTGGAATAAAAATTTAATTTTTTCGTCAAAGTCCGAGATTCCGATCGGTCTACGAGTGGAATAAAAATTTAATTTTTTCGTCGAAAACCAAGATTCCGATCGGTCTACGAGTGGAGAAAATTTTTTCTCATTTCGTCAAAGTCCGAGATTCCGATCGGTCTACGAGTGGAATTAAAATTTAATTTTTTCGTCGAAAACCAAGATTCCGATCGGTCTACGAGTGGAATAAAAATTTAATTTTTTCGTCAAAGTCCGAGATTCCGATCGGTCTACGAGTGGAATAAAAATTTAATTTTTTCGTCGAAAACCAAGATTCCGATCGGTCTACGAGTGGAATTAAAATTTAATTTTTTCGTCGAAAACCAAGATTCTGATCGGTCTACGAGTGGAGAAAATTTTTTCTTATCTCGTCAAAGTCCGAGATTCCGATCGGTCTACGAGTGGAATTAAAATTTAATTTTTTCGTCGAAAACCAAGATTCTGATCGGTCTACGAGTGGAGAAAATTTTTTCTCATTTCGTCAAAGTCCGAGATTCCGATCGGTCTACGAGTGGAATTAAAATTTAATTTTTTCGTCGAAAACCAAGATTCCGATCGGTCTACGAGTGGAGAAAATTTTTTCTCATTTCGTCAAAGTCCGAGATTCCGATCGGTCTACGAGTGGAATAAAAATTTAATTTTTTCGTCGAAAACCAAGATTCCGATCGGTCTACGAGTGGAATAAAAATTTAATTTTTTCGTCAAAGTCCGAGATTCCGATCGGTCTACGAGTGGAATAAAAATTTAATTTTTTCGTCGAAAACCAAGATTCCGATCGGTCTACGAGTGGAGAAAATTTTTTCTCATTTCGTCAAAGTCCGAGATTCCGATCGGTCTACGAGTGGAATTAAAATTTAATTTTTTCGTCGAAAACCAAGATTCCGATCGGTCTACGAGTGGAATAAAAATTTAATTTTTTCGTCAAAGTCCGAGATTCCGATCGGTCTACGAGTGGAATAAAAATTTAATTTTTTCGTCGAAAACCAAGATTCCGATCGGTCTACGAGTGGAATTAAAATTTAATTTTTTCGTCGAAAACCAAGATTCTGATCGGTCTACGAGTGGAGAAAATTTTTTCTTATCTCGTCAAAGTCCGAGATTCCGATCGGTCTACGAGTGGAATTAAAATTTAATTTTTTCGTCGAAAACCAAGATTCTGATCGGTCTACGAGTGGAGAAAATTTTTTCTCATTTCGTCAAAGTCCGAGATTCCGATCGGTCTACGAGTGGAATTAAAATTTAATTTTTTCGTCGAAAACCAAGATTCCGATCGGTCTACGAGTGGAGAAAATTTTTTCTCATTTCGTCAAAGTCCGAGATTCCGATCGGTCTACGAGTGGAATTAAAATTTAATTTTTTCGTCGAAAACCAAGATTCCGATCGGTCTACGAGTGGAATAAAAATTTAATTTTTTCGTCGAAAACCAAGATTCCGATCGGTCTACGAGTGGAGAAAATTTTTTCTCATTTCGTCAAAGTCCGAGATTCCGATCGGTCTACGAGTGGAATTAAAATTTAATTTTTTCGTCGAAAACCAAGATTCCGATCGGTCTACGAGTGGAATAAAAATTTAATTTTTTCGTCGAAAACCAAGATTCCGATCGGTCTACGAGTGGAATAAAAATTTAATTTTTTCGTCAAAGTCCGAGATTCCGATCGGTCTACGAGTGGAATAAAAATTTAATTTTTTCGTCGAAAACCAAGTTTCCGATCGGTCTACGAGTGGAGAAAATTTTTTCTCATTTCGTCAAAGTCCGAGATTCCGATCGGTCTACGAGTGGAATAAAAATTTAATTTTTTCGTCGAAAACCAAGATTCCGATCGGTCTACGAGTGGAATTAAAATTTATTTTTTTCGTCGAAAACCAAGATTCTGATCGGTCTACGTGTGGAGAAAATTTTTTCTCATTTCGTCAAAGTCCGAGATTCCGATCGGTCTACGAGTGGAATAAAAATTTAATTTTTTCGTCGAAAACCAAGATTCCGATCGGTCTACGAGTGGAATAAAAATTTAATTTTTTCGTCAAAGTCCGAGATTCCGATCGGTCTACGAGTGGAATAAAAATTTAATTTTTTCGTCGAAAACCAAGATTCCGATCGGTCTACGAGTGGAGAAAATTTTTTCTTATTTCGTCAAAGTCCGAGATTCCGATCGGTCTACGAGTGGAATAAAAATTTAATTTTTTCGTCGAAAACCAAGATTCCGATCGGTCTACGAGTGGAATACAAAATTTAATTTTTTCGTCAAAGTCCGAGATTCCGATCGGTCTACGAGTGGAATAAAAATTTAATTTTTTCGTCGAAAACCAAGATTCCGATCGGTCTACGAGTGGAATTAAAATTTAATTTTTTCGTCGAAAACCAAGATTCCGATCGGTCTACGAGTGGAGAAAATTTTTTCTCATTTCGTCAAAGTCCGAGATTCCGATCGGTCTACGAGTGGAATAAAAATTTAATTTTTTCGTCGAAAACCAAGATTCCGATCGGTCTACGAGTGGAATAAAAATTTAATTTTTTCGTCAAAGTCTGAGATTCCGATCGGTCTACGAGTGGAATAAAAATTTAATTTTTTCGTCGAAAACCAAGATTCCGATCGGTCTACGAGTGGAGAAAATTTTTTCTCATTTCGTCAAAGTCCGAGATTCCGATCGGTCTACGAGTGGAATTAAAATTTAATTTTTTCGTCGAAAACCAAGATTCCGATCGGTCTACGAGTGGAGAAAATTTTTTCTTATTTCGTCAAAGTCCGAGATTCCGATCGGTCTACGAGTGGAATAAAAATTTAATTTTTTCGTCGAAAACCAAGATTCCGATCGGTCTACGAGTGGAATAAAAATTTAATTTTTTCGTCAAAGTCCGAGATTCCGATCGGTCTACGAGTGGAATAAAAATTTAATTTTTTCGTCAAAGTCCGAGATTCCGATCGGTCTACGAGTGGAATAAAAATTTAATTTTTTCGTCGAAAACCAAGATTCCGATCGGTCTACGAGTGGAATAAAAATTTAATTTTTTCGTCAAAGTCCGAGATTCCGATCGGTCTACGAGTGGAATAAAAATTTAATTTTTTCGTCGTAAACCAAGATTCTGATCGGTCTACGAGTGGAGAAAATTTTTTCTCATTTCGTCAAAGTCCGAGATTCCGATCGGTCTACGAGTGGAATTAAAATTTAATTTTTTCGTCGAAAACCAAGATTCCGATCGGTCTACGAGTGGAGAAAATTTTTTCTCATTTCGTCAAAGTCCGAGATTTTGATCGGTCTACGAGTGGAATTAAAATTTAATTTTTTCGTCGAAAACCAAGATTCCGATCGGTCTACGAGTGGAATTAAAATTTAATTTTTTCGTCGAAAACCAAGATTCCGATCGGTCTACGAGTGGAATAAAAATTTAATTTTTTCGTCAAAGTCCGAGATTCCGATCGGTCTACGAGTGGAATAAAAATTTAATTTTTTCGTCAAAGTCCGAGATTCCGATCGGTCTACGAGTGGAATAAAAATTTAATTTTTTCGTCGAAAACCAAGATTCCGATCGGTCTACGAGTGGAATAAAAATTTAATTTTTTCGTCAAAGTCCGAGATTCCGATCGGTCTACGAGTGGAATAAAAATTTAATTTTTTCGTCGTAAACCAAGATTCCGATCGGTCTACGAGTGGAGAAAATTTTTTCTTATTTCGTCAAAGTCCGAGATTCCGATCGGTCTACGAGTGGAATAAAAATTTAATTTTTTCGTCGAAAACCAAGATTCCGATCGGTCTACGAGTGGAGAAAATTTTTTCTCATTTCGTCAAAGTCCGAGATTCCGATCGGTCTACGAGTGGAATTAAAATTTAATTTTTTCGTCGAAAACCAAAATTCCGATCGGTCTACGAGTGGAATAAAAATTTAATTTTTTCGTCGAAAACCAAGATTCCGATCGGTCTACGAGTGGAATAAAAATTTAATTTTTTCGTCAAAGTCCGAGATTCCGATCGGTCTACGAGTGGAATAAAAATTTAATTTTTTCGTCGAAAACCAAGTTTCCGATCGGTCTACGAGTGGAGAAAATTTTTTCTCATTTCGTCAAAGTCCGAGATTCCGATCGGTCTACGAGTGGAATAAAAATTTAATTTTTTCGTCGAAAACCAAGTTTCCGATCGGTCTACGAGTGGAGAAAATTTTTTCTCATTTCGTCAAAGTCCGAGATTCCGATCGGTCTACGAGTGGAATAAAAATTTAATTTTTTCGTCGAAAACCAAGATTCCGATCGGTCTACGAGTGGAATTAAAATTTATTTTTTTCGTCGAAAACCAAGATTCTGATCGGTCTACGAGTGGAGAAAATTTTTTCTCATTTCGTCAAAGTCCGAGATTCCGATCGGTCTACGAGTGGAATAAAAATTTAATTTTTTCGTCGAAAACCAAGATTCCGATCGGTCTACGAGTGGAATAAAAATTTAATTTTTTCGTCAAAGTCCGAGATTCCGATCGGTCTACGAGTGGAATAAAAATTTAATTTTTTCGTCGAAAACCAAGATTCCGATCGGTCTACGAGTGGAATAAAAATTTAATTTTTTCGTCAAAGTCCGAGATTCCGATCGGTCTACGAGTGGAATAAAAATTTAATTTTTTCGTCGAAAACCAAGATTCCGATCGGTCTACGAGTGGAATAAAAATTTAATTTTTTCGTCAAAGTCCGAGATTCCGATCGGTCTACGAGTGGAATAAAAATTTAATTTTTTCGTCAAAGTCCGAGATTCCGATCGGTCTACGAGTGGAATAAAAATGTAATTTTTTCGTCGAAAACCAAGATTCCGATCGGTCTACGAGTGGAATAAAAATTTAATTTTTTCGTCAAAGTCCGAGATTCCGATCGGTCTACGAGTGGAATAAAAATTTAATTTTTTCGTCGTAAACCAAGATTCCGATCGGTCTACGAGTGGAGAAAATTTTTTCTTATTTCGTCAAAGTCCGAGATTCCGATCGGTCTACGAGTGGAATAAAAATTTAATTTTTTCGTCGAAAACCAAGATTCCGATCGGTCTACGAGTGGAATACAAAATTTAATTTTTTCGTCAAAGTCCGAGATTCCGATCGGTCTACGAGTGGAATAAAAATTTAATTTTTTCGTCGAAAACCAAGATTCCGATCGGTCTACGAGTGGAATTAAAATTTAATTTTTTCGTCGAAAACCAAGATTCCGATCGGTCTACGAGTGGAGAAAATTTTTTCTCATTTCGTCAAAGTCCGAGATTTCGATCGGTCTACGAGTGGAATAAAAATTTAATTTTTTCGTCGAAAACCAAGATTCCGATCGGTCTACGAGTGGAATAAAAATTTAATTTTTTCGTCAAAGTCCGAGATTCCGATCGGTCTACGAGTGGAATAAAAATTTAATTTTTTCGTCGAAAACCAAGATTCCGATCGGTCTACGAGTGGAGAAAATTTTTTCTCATT
>OZ012707.1:36828978-36843978 GCA_963942595.1 Cylloceria caligata | reverse complement strand
ATTGCTGAACTCTCGGCAGAGGATCGCGTAAGAGTACTAGAGCAAGGTAGAATATACGTGGGCTGGCTTTCATGCCATTTTGAGGACCATATACAGGTGAACCAGTGCTATAGGTGCCTAGCTTTTGGCCACAGATCGAACGAATGCGACAACCAGGAGATATGTGCTCACTGCGCTGAAGGACACGAGAGAGGACAGTGCCAGAAGAGAGACGAGCCGCCGAAGTGCTATAACTGTTGGGATCGGAATAGGGAGGACTTTCACCATACAGCCACGGACTATAGAGCCTGTCCGTCAATTAAATGGCGTATTGAAGAACGGGTACGTGCTATAAATTATGGCGGATAACGCAAGCGAGACACTGTGTGGCGCGAGGCGAGTTAGTCATAGGAGGGATGCAGAGGCAAGGACTAGCGTCCTGCCGGAGCCACTTGTGGTGCCTCCGCAATTTCCCGTACAACTATCCGGCCGCGGCGTACGCGATAGACAAACTAATAGCCAAAATGAGGGCACCCGTGCCCTGGCACCTTCTGTAGGTGCACAGCTCGCTGCAACGGATACAACTATTGTTGCAAGGAGAAGGGATGGTGCCACTGCGCCACCCGTCAGCGAGCATCCTTCCCCACGCACCCATAACCCCTCAATACACCCTGATGGTGCAGCATTTACTCAGCCAGAAAACTCAACCAGACGGGAAGCTATAAACGAAGTCGAGATGGATGACACACGTCTTCAATGTCCGAATTGCACCCGACAATTCTCCTCGAAGATCGGACTAGGAGTACATCGCCAACAAGCACATAAATTGGAGTACAACGCTGAAATTGATGTAACGCGTACGAAGGCGCGATGGACACCCGAAGAGATAAGGCTTATGGCATGGGAAGAAGCAATGGCACCACTGACCACACCATCGATGAACATGTACCTAGAGGAAAAACTGGGCAATGCCAGAACGCTCGAAGCGATTAAAGGGATGCGAAGGCAACTCAAATATAAGAACGTGCTTGTGGAGATACGGGCAACCATTGAGGCTAGGCAGCTATCTATGGACCAACAGCGGAATGGCAACTCAAGAGACTCCGATAATCTGATAACACATGTACTTGAAGGCGCAGGCACATCTTCCAATGAGGCGGATGAGGCAATGGCGTGGTATAACATAGGGAACGATGACGTAATTGACCCAAAACTGCAACTGCAACAATGGCTCCGAGAAGCACTTGTACTTTTACCGCAGGACACACCAGGTGAAGTATATATACGCAGAGCAATAACACTTACACTAACAGGGGGCAACCCAGAGTCGCTGCTGCAGGAGTGGGGACAAGCACACCTTCCAGGGCTTGCCCGTAGTGAACGAGCACAAGGAAGACAGAGGCTAGCAGACAATGGTATATCGCGGAATAAGCGGCGTAGAAATGAATATAAAATGATACAGACACTCTGGCGCAAAAACCAAGCCAAAGCTGCGCATAAGATTCTCGATGGGGACGCAGATGGAGCTAACAATCTGTCCCTCCAGGAGCAAGAACCATATTGGCGTGGTATCATTGAGGGTACCTCGGACGCCAATTGGAACGACGACAACGAGCGCGTGCCTGGAGAGAGAGTACGGAACGCAGTCTGGGTCCCAGTAACCACGGAAGAAGTCATAGCGAATTATCCACCAATGCGATCAGCTGCAGGACTAGATGGTGTCACCGTTAGAAGTTGGAAGGCAGCGGTGACTGAAAAGGTAAAAGCGGTGGTGATGAACATTATACTCCTGAGTGGACGAGTACCCCCTATCTGGCGAGACTCGCGTACTGTTCTGATCCCCAAAAAGGCTGACGCAATGGAACCTGCGTTATATCGGCCAATATCAATCTCCTCAGTGGTCTTAAGACATCTACACAAAGTGCTTGCTAAACGCGTTTCTGCTTGTAAGCCCTTTGACCAGCGCCAGCGGGCGTTTATCGAAGCAGATGGAACTGCGGAAAATGTCAACATCCTGGCCTCGTTGATCTATAATGCAAGAACTGACCTCAAGCCAATCCACGTCGCAACCCTTGACGTACGGAAGGCCTTTGACACGGTTAACCACGAAGCCATTGCATACGTTCTTCGTAAAAACGGCTTTCCTGAGGCGATGGTGAACTACCTCACGCACATCTACTCGGAATCTACGACAGTTCTTGAGGTTTGCGGCGAACTATCACTGCCGATACGGGCTACCCGTGGAGTGAGACAGGGCGACCCACTGTCTCCGCTAATGTTTAATCTGGTCATTGATGAGGTCCTCGAAGAACTTCTGCCGATCACGGGTGTCCAATTGGGTACAGAGAATGTCAACGCCATGGCGTTCGCTGATGACCTTGTGTTGTTTGCGTCCACCAAGGAGGGAATGCAGCGTTCGCTGAACATCATAGCGCTCAACCTCGCCCGATTTGGCCTTGAGCTTATGCCAACAAAATGCTCAGCCCTCTCGATGATTCCGTCGGGAAGAGACAAGAAATTGAAAATTGTATCAGACACTTTATTCGCGATAAATGGGCTTCCTGTGCCGCAGCTATCAGTTATCGACCAATGGAAGTATTTGGGAGTCCTTTTTGACTGTCGTGGGCTTGTAGCGTCATCAGTTGACTTTCATGAAATGTTAACTAGAGTGAAGAAGGCACCGCTAAAACCCCAGCAGAGGATGCGGATCCTAGTTACTTACCTGATACCCAGAGCAACACACACGCTGGTCCTGGGGAGAGTTACACACGGGGAGTTGAGAAGACTTGATAAACAGGTACGTGGAGCGGTTCGGTATTGGCTACGTCTTCCGAGAGATGCTCCAACTAGTTTCTTTCACACGCCATTTAAGCAAGGCGGTTTGGGAGTTCCGTCTTTCGAATCGGAAATCCCTAGGCTTAAACTTAACCGCCTGAACAACCTGATGAAGTCATCACTGGCACAAGCAAGAGAAGCGGCAACTGGTCAATTTGCACTGACTACTCGAAGGTGGTGTGCGCAGGCGAAGGTAAAGAACGAGGAATGGCAAAGAAAACTCCATGGGTCAGTGGACGGATATGAACTGCGCGAGACCCACAAGTCAGACCTATCAAGTCGATGGTTCCCAGATGAATACTTAAAGATTCCAGCTAGGGAATGGGTGGAAAACATACGTACGAGGATAAATGCACTTCCGTCAGCAATTAGGACGTCGCGAGGACGGAGGGGTGAGCAGCGAAGCGGTATATGCAGAGCAGGCTGTCATGTAATGGAAACGACGGCACACATTATACAGGAATGCCACAGGACCCACGGCGGAAGGATCAAAAGGCATGATGCATTAGTCAAGGTACTTGCAACCGCACTGGATCGCAAAGGGTATACGGTGACAGTCGAGAAGATCTTTCCCACACCAGCAGGTAGAAGGAAACCCGATATTATTGCCAAAAAGGGGGGCAGCATCACGGTACTAGACTGCCAAGTTGTATCAGGTAGTAGACCTCTCGGTGAAGCCTACAGGAGAAAAACAGCCTACTATGCGACTAATGACACGCTTATACGGAACATTGCGAGAGAAGGTGGAGTTGCCCGAGAGAACGTCACAATAGGAGCTGTTACGATATCATGGCGAGGTGTATGGGCACGAGAATCCGACACTCTGCTGAGATCATTAGGGATACCGGTAGCTACTCTAAGTGGCCTCACAACACGTGTACTTCAGGGATCACACCTTAACTTCGTGAGATGGAATCAAATGACAACGATGATCTAATAGATGGAGGACATCAGGAAGCAGATAAAACCAACATCAGGGGGTACGGTGTCCCGCACTGCCGTGCCCTGCAGCGGTCCCTCCTAAGCCCCGGTGTCATACGAGAGAAGCGACAAAACGAGGATGACGGGCCAGGCCTAGCCGGACTCCGCAGCGGTTCCTCCCACGTCCTGTTGCCCTGTTGCCCCGCGACCCTTAAGAAGTTTGATTGTAATTATAGTATCCGGGTGAACGAGACTACCCCTGTGTAAATAATCAAAAGTACGAAATAAGCCGCAGTATACAGTCACTAGTAAATACGTGTAAAATGTGTTAGCAATAAGTAATAACGAAGTTTATTAAGCGGGACGAAATAGTATCTATGTTGTGTTTAGTGTCTTTGTCCCATGAAGGCTTCATATGGCAAGATGCCTATGTCTATTAATAACCCTATATCAAGTAACTCATCAATGAGAGAAAAGAATCAAACAAACTTGTAAATTTTATTTAGCAATGACTGCGACAGTACAATTGTAAATGTTAGGGGAAAATAAAATATATAAGGTTATACAAATAAAATAGCCTAAGAGACAGGCGAGCTAGCCCTATAACTCTTTTTAATAATAATGACTGCGATACGATTAGTAGTAATGGCTGATAATAATAGTATATAACTTTTGTGTGTTTTAATATTGCCAACGACATAATAACAGTAACATAATCAGACGAACTAATAGAATGTATAGCGCGCCACCAGGGATAAAGATTCCTTTTCCACTGCGGGGTTACTGACATGCACTCCACGATAAAATAAACAAAACACGTGGACGGTGTGAAAGTGAAACCCTGAATCCTACACAAGTACAAACTTCCTTGCACCCACTATATTACACGAAAATTGTATTATATCTTTTCTATACTATCTTTATATCACTTTTGTAATTAGTACTATATTTGTACCCTGTATCCGCGCAGGTAAACACGGAGAACAAATAAATAAATAGCCAAATGCCTCGTCATCTAATTAGTGACGCGCATGAATGGATTAACGAGATTCCCTCTGTCCCTATCTACTCCCCCCCAAGTGTGTCACCTTGTTCGTGGTGGGGGGGCTTGCGTTCCTGCGATGAACCTTGGAGCTAAGCCGGCGGGGGCTTCGGCCCCTGGCAGGTCCTACCTTGCCGGACAGGTCCAGGGGGAGCAGGCAGACTAAGAACACACAACATCAAAAGCTACGGTGTGAGGCATCGTGCCTATGGCTGCATGGCCGCGTTGATGTAAAACGGTGCGGTCGCAAACGATCCCTCCAGGATACCTGCCGAACTCCTGGAGTATCTAGGCTTACCCGGCTAAGGCGGCTCTGGTCGGGCGGACATAATTTCCGACCTATTCGTGGGAATCAAAATGGACAATCTTAAACAAATAAAACAAAAACAAAAACAAAAACAGACAATGGATGTGGCGGTAGTGCTCACTAGGGAAGAACCTGGGAAAGTCGGAGTTTCCGGTGCAGGATACATTGGAGGAGGGGTGGATGATGACAATGCGATGGAGGTGATAGACAACATCAGTTTAGGAAAGAGGAGTAGGCTGCAGTCGTATTCGTCAACTGGCACGGAGGAAGCATCTCTGGACTCAAGGGTAAAGAGACTGAGGCTAAGAAAGGGGGAGGGGACGTTGCCACAGACGGAAGCGGGAGAGCCGGACATACCTGTCATGGGGGAGATTAGGGAGCACCGGGAAGAGCTTGAGGCCTACTTGTGCAACGACGGCAACAAGGTAACCAAGGCAGCTATCAGAGTGATCCTTGCTAAGTGGTCATTCCTCGAGGCGAAACTTTATGACCAGGTGGTGCAGAACGAGAAGCTCAAGGTAGAGCTTGAAATAGAACAAAGGGAGAGAAGAAAGAATGAATGGAGGGCACCTTCGATGGGAACGGGACCTACCTTCGCCCAGGTACTGTCAGGTGGACTAACGCCGGCTCCCGCGCTGCCCCGACCGCCAGCTGGGATGGGTAGTCGTGGATCGGGTGCTGCAGTGGCCCCCCGACCAATTCAGAGATCTGAGGTCGTCCTCGTGAGGCCGACTTCCGGCGAGGATGGTAGGACGAATGAAGAGATCAAAGGTCAGGTCATTCAGGCATTAACAGGCGTAAGAGCGAAGCTGAAAGTAAAAAACATTAGGTTAATGAGAAGGAAAGGAGTAGCGATTGAGGTGGAAGACAAAACGGACATCGCTATGATCAGGGAAACGCCGTTACAGGAGATTGGACTCAAGGCCGAGGAACCGAAGAAGATCCGCCCCACGATAATGATCTACGACGTGGAAAAAGATGCAAAGGTGGAAGAACTCAAGGAGGAATTCCTTGCGAAGAACGTTGGGACGGGGACTGAGGAAAGGGAGACAGGTACCGGAGAAGTAACGTTCCGGCATAGTATCCGTAATAGAAACGGCAACATGAACTGGGTGGTGGAGGTACCAGGACCGCTGCACGGAAGCCTAACCCGAAAAGGGCGTGCCTTCATGTTGTGGAGGTCATACCGCGTGAGCGACTACGTGAACGTCACCAGGTGTTACAAGTGTGGAGGTCTCGGGCACTTCGCTAGAGAGTGCACAGAAGAAGAGCAGAAGTGTGAGAATTGTGGGCTTGGGGGACAGCTACGTAAGGACTGTAAAACGACCGAGTTGAGCTGCATAAGCTGCAAGAAGGCGAGACGGACTGCCACCAACCACTCATCGTGCGATCGACGATGCCCGGAATATCTCAGACAGGTGGAGCTATGTCGGAGCCGTACGCAATGGAGCTAAGAATTGGGCAGATAAACGCGGCGAGATCGTCTGCGGCGGCCGGAGAGTTGAGTGCCCTCTTTCTGGAAGAGAAGCTCGACGTCCTGTGTGTCCAGGAACCATATAGTATTCGAGGTAAGGTCGTGGGATACAACGCATGCAAGGCAAGGGTGGTCCAACCTGACACGGACACTCCATGGGTAGCTATCCTTGTCGGGAGTGAAGGGCTGGACGTGTTCCAGGTGGATACCGGAGAATCAGAGCATGTGGTTGGTGTGCACTTGAAAGGTCGCACAGTGGATATTTATATAATCAATGTATACTGCCAGTATTCGCTACCAATCCAACCTTTCCTGGTAAAGGTTGGAGAGGTAATCGACAGGATTAGGCAAAAAGCTGCGGGAGCGAGGATTGTGGTAGCGGCTGATGTAAACGCGCGTTCTCCACTCTGGTTCTCCGGAGAGCTGGATAGGGGAGGCGCCCAAGTAGAAGAATTCATGGAGGAATACGAGATGGTCATTGTGAATAGGCCGGCAGACCTGTGCACCTACTCGTCTGGGCGTGGTGACTCCAACATCGATGTCACCATGGCCACGGCGGGTGTGGGCAATATGGTTGAGAACTGGAGGGTGACAGCGAGCTGTGGCGCGAGCGACCATAACCTGGTCCTCTACGACATTATAGGTCGTGGAGTGAAGTTCAGGGCTCCAGGCCGAAGTAGGGGATACAGAACTGACAATGCCAACTGGGAAAATTTCAACAGGGTCTACGATCAGTACATGACGCTGACTATCAGGGAGCAGCTTGCTCATGGAGATCCAAGCGTCGCCTCGCGGACCTTCGGAAGGGTGGTGAACGCGGTTTGCGGGGTAGCACTGAAGGAGAGGAGAGCGTACTCCGGATCGGTCCCGTGGTGGACGTCGGAGCTGACACGAATGCGCAACGATGTCAGGAAGGCAAGGCGGGAATTAGGCAGAGCCAGAAAGTTTGGACCCATTACGGATGGGGGGATCCTGGCGGAAAGATATGCTCGGCTGCGAAACGCGTACACCTCAGCCATAAGGAGAGCTAAGCAGGAGTCGTGGAAGGCTTTTGTCAAAAAGGAAGCGAATGACAACCCCTGGGGGGTCGTGTATAAGATCACAAGGGATAGAATTAGGAGACGTGAGGTTCCACGGTCACTGAGACTAGAGGATGGGACAGTCACCACTAGCTGGGAAGAGACGGCTAAAGCAATGCTGAAGAAGATGGTGCCTAAGGACTCAAGGGTGGGCGAACCCGAGAGGCTTAGGCTGACAAGAAGGGAAAACGACTTGTATGTCAATATGAATTTGGAACCCGAGATAAAAGTTGAAGAGGCTGGGGCTGCTGTGGTAGCAACAAAGAACAAAAAGGCAGCCGGTCTAGACGGTATCACAGCAGAGGTTGTTAAGGCTATATGGAAACACGACCCGGAAACGATTAGAGGACTGTTTAACAATTGCATGCGGAGGGGCATTTTTCCAGCGGATTGGAAACGTGCTGAACTGAGGATTATCCTCAAGGACCAGACGAGAGATCGGAGGAATGTTGGGTCTTACAGGCCCATCGCGCTCCTCCCAGTGATCGGGAAGATTTTTGAGAGAATACTTGTCCGAAGAATCCAGGCGATGTACGACGAGAAAGGATTGGCCAGCGAATGGCAGTACGGTTTCAGAGCGGGGCGATCGACCGATGATGCGCTGGTCGCGTTCCGGATGGGAGTGCTGAGGACGGGAAAAAAGTATGTAATGGCCATCTACACCGACATCCAAGGGGCTTTCGACAACCTCTGGTGGCCAGCTATCAGGAGGCGTCTGGTTGCTGCGGAAATTAGTAGCACGCTGGTCGGGCTGCTTGACAGCTATTTGAGAAATAGGGTGGTTTTGGTCAGAACGGAGTGTAGTCAGGAAAAGCGTACTATGGAGAGGGGCTGCCCTCAGGGATCGATTATCGGACCTGCGGCGTGGAACTGGTGCATGGACTCCCTATTGAGTCGAATTAAGGAAGGCACGAATCTAGAGGAGGTGGAAGCAGTGGCGTACGCGGATGATGTCGTAATGCTCCTGAAGGGGAACTCAAGGAGAGCGCTAGAAGAGCTTGCAGGAGGGGTTATGCGATTGATGGAGGCTTGGTGCTGTGAGCATAAGCTCACAGTATCAGAAAGCAAAACGAGGGCAATGCTCCTTAAAGGCAAACTCGATGAACAAAGACTTCCGGTGGTGAGAATTCGAGGACAGCCAATAAGATACTGCCAGGTGTACAAGTACCTAGGAGTCTGGATTGACTCGGGGCTCAGGTTCATTTGCCATGCTAAACACACGCGGGAGAAAATCACGAAATTCGCCATGGTTATTAGAAGACTGGCAAAGGACGAGTGGGGGATAAAAACGAGCATCATGAAGACTATATATCGAGGGGTCTGCGTACCAATTTTGACGTACGGTGCGGCGATGTGGCATCGGGAAGCATCCGGATTCCTGATGAGAAGGCACATGGATGCTGCGCAGAGGACAATGCTGATGGCGATCACGAGGGCCTGTCGGACGGCATCGACGGCTGCCATGCAGGTGGTGGCAGGCTGCCTACCTCTGGACCTGGAAACGATAAAAAAAGGATTAATATATAGGGTCAAAAGAGATGAGTATGTCAAGTGGGGAGAATACGAATACTTACCTGTAGGGGAGGAAGCAGATCCGGACCTGAAAGAAGAGAAAAAATTAATCGGAAAAGAAGCAGTTAGGGTATGGCAGGAAAGGTGGGATAGAAATGAGCACGGAAGAGATTTGTACAGATTCATTAAGGACGTTAAGTGTAGAGAAAAGAATAAATGGTTTAACCCGAATAGGTTTGGAGTTTATTTAATGACGGGGTATGGACCGATAGGTGATTCATTGGAGAGAAGGAACTTGACGGAGGATGGGGCGTGTAAACTGTGCTGCGAGGGAGGAAGAGAGACGGTAGACCATATGCTATGGGAGTGTTCGGGGTACGAGGGTCTCAGATACCAGGAGCTTCAGGATACAAGAAGGCATGAAGAATTAGTCAACAGGAAGGATAAGTTTATAATGTTTAATACCTACGCAGCCAGATTGTTTGAAGAACGGAAAAGACGCCTGGAAGAAGAATGAGAAGAAGAAATGGAATAATAAAGGGGAAGAGAAAGTAGATATCAGGTCCGCCTCCACGTGGCAGGGACGGGCAACGACTACTAAGTCGGCTAAGAGACCTGAAATAAATAGAAAATAAATATAAAAATAGTAGCTGTAAAAATAGTAAAAATTGTAAAACAAGAGACACACCAATTACCATGAGGTACCATGAGGTTCAGTAAACAAATTCAGGAAGGAAATGCAAAAGAAAACGGTGTAGTCAGCGGGTATGAGCGAATAGCTCGAATACCGCATATAGGTTAATAAAATAAAAATAAAATAAAAAAATGTCCCTATCTACTCCCGGCGCACGCGGATGGACTGTGCCCACCCAGATTGCAACTCCGGTTGCTTGCCCTGGGTGAACGTCTTATCTGTACGGGAGTTAGCGACCCCGCCGTGGTGTAGGCTCGGGTGCTCACCAAGCGAGACGTTAAGTCTTCGGACTAATTGGTAGATGGGGAGGTTGTTGCAGCCGCACGGCTTTGCCGTGTACAACCTTTAAATGGGTTGGACTCTGTCGGGCACAAGGTTTTTAAAAATGCCAACTCGTCAATAGGGAGTTTATGGATAGTGCTCCCCCTCAGACCAAGAGGTAACACTAAGGGTAAAACCAAGTGGGGATTGGTAGCCCGCCCCGATGCAAATCGGGGGAGCGCGTTGGCCGAGCGTATCTCGGCCCCACGCTCGCGGGAGCCGTGTCGTAGGCCGAGAGGCGGGAACGGCACGTTAATAACAAGGTGATCTCAGTGTCCCTATCTACTGGGCACATGAAGTCTGTTGGTAAGCCTCCCCGCGGCGTGCCTGGATAAGCCCTTCGGGGCGAAACCAATTACCACAGCGCCCCTCCACTGACCACTCGTGCGCAAGCAGAGTTGAGTCGGGTGTGCGGGGGTTCGAACGATATGCTCACACGCGAGAGCGGTGAGACTGAAAGGGGGCTCATGCCCTGTCGAACGCTGACACATATGTGTTGAAACCAAAATCGAACGAGGAGGTGCAATTGACGAAGGGAGGATTAACTTCCTCCCTTCTTTTGCATCCTCCAATGAAGACAAAACCCCGATACGGGATGAGTTCTTCTGGCAGTCAAAAACCCGCTTAAGAGTGGAGAGTATACCCGCCTTTGGCGGCTCACCTCTCTAAAGCACAAGACGCACGCTGGACTGGTTCCACGTGAGAGGCGGACTGGCTTGGCTGGTTGACGCGTCCTCTGTCCACTACCTTAGTTGAGCCCATCGATGCCGCAAAGCGGATCGAAGGAGGGTAGATGTTAGAAGCCATTCACTTGGCCCAGTTAGTGATAGCAAATGCTATAAAATCTAGCGGCTTTGCCCGATATTGACATGTTGAGATTATTGGGAGCGAGTACCTCCGCGAGGTGTTCCCTGGATACACTCGGAACAGACGAATGCAAACCATTCGGGTTATCGAGTGGCTAAACCTCGCTAAAATACGACAAACAGTATACAAGGCTTACGGCAGTGGAAGGAGCTGGATGGTAGGTAGAGGAACGTAGCGTATGCCCCCGAGGGCGAGGTCGCAGTGTCCGGTGAATGCCGGGCATCACATTAAATGTCCCTATCTACTCACCCGAACATGAAACCAAAAACCCAAGACAATATCAACATACACAACACAATTCCTAGCACGAAAACGTAGAATCAATACCCATAAACCTGATCCTATGATCCTTCCAAATCTGGGCTTGTGTGCGGGCGGCACACAGAGAGCAGGCCTTCCCGAGGTTCCCCGTGAGTGCGCCGAGGAGGCTGGGCTAGGGAGCGCGCGGGTTGTAAAAAACCCGTGCGCTCGCGGCCCGGACCCTCGACGTAGCTAAACTGCTCTCTCCGCTAAGCACGCCAGCGGAAGTCAAAGGATTTTTCCATCGCCGGTTGCCCTGGCACGGTGCTATCGCTGGAGGTGGATGGTTGTTTGTTGCGTATGCCCCCGAGGGCGAGGTCGCAGTGTCCGGTGAATGCCGGGCATCACATTAAATGTCCCTATCTACTCCCCCCTGATGTGTTGCCACCTTGCCGTGGTAGGGGGGCCCCAGTGATCCAATGATCCGTCGGGCCAGGCCGGTGGGTACAACCATGCCGGACGGGCTGACGGTGAGGGTCGCGGCTAAGAGCAGCACAACCCGTGGGCGTGGTGGCTCCTCCGGCGCCGTCGATGTCGGCCCCCTCGGGCTCCTCTGGCGAATGCGGTGAGGGTACAGCGGAAAACCTGGGAGGCTCTTCGGTTGGGGGTATCGCACGCCTGGGGGCCGCGTGATAGTACCGGGGCCCGACTCGGGGTTAGCCGCCGGGTGGGCTGCCTCGTAGCAGCACGTGTAAAAAGCTTGTGTTGCCCCTGCAGGACCTGGTGGCTCCAGGATGTGGGCCTGTGGGGGGGCCAAGTGTTGTCTCCGCCGAGGCCACACCGCAGCAAGCTGCGGGAAATTCCGGGGGGGTCCGGCCCGATGGAGGCCGTTGGAGATAGCCGCGTTCACGGGAGGGTGGGGTGCGAGGAGGCTGCCACTCGTGTCCGGTGGGTCTGGGCCTAGTTTGGTGACGACGTGCCGGCGCGGCTGATGGTCAATGTGCAGGGGTTTTTATTTTGACGTGGTTAGGTGTCGAGGTGGGATCCTCGTAAAAAAGCCCACTTTGAATGAAAATGTCCGAATCATTCAAAGTTGAAAAGGTGCTAAAGGACACCGGGCTTCCCACGGCCCAAAAAACGAAAGGGAAAGCGAGACGCAGGGTAGCCAAATCGGCGTGCCCTGTGATCTCGGACGACAGTTCGGACTGCGGGGGGGGTTCTGCCCGCAGTGGTGGCCTTCCTGGCCCCGTCGGCGGTGAGGCAATGGAGGTGGCGTTGGTGCTTGATCGTACCGCTACCTCCAAGAGGAAGGTCGCGACCTCGGGGGCCGAGACGGGTGACGAGTCCGACTCCAGCTCGCATGTTTCGTCCCGGCCTGGTCCGAGGTCTTCGAAGAAGGGCGCGGATAAGAAGCGGAGGAGGGCGTTGAGGAGGAAGCTAGCCGCAGCCTCCTCAAACGTGTCCACGGACGTCCCGGACACTCCGGGGACGACTGCTCCCGGGAAGATCGCTGGCGAGGATGAGGGCGAGTCGAAGGGCGAGACTCGGGATGCCGATGACGCTTCTGGCGCATGGCAGGTCTCGCGGAAGGGGAAGGGCAAGGGGAAGGGGCGGAGCAGGCAGGCGGATCCGGATCCGCTTCCTGTCCTTCTCCCCCCTCCGAAGGGAAAGATGGATGGCTCGGTACGCCTGCTGAGTAAGCAGGTTGCCCCGGGTGGTTCGGGTGAGGGCGCCGCTTTGGAGGGGATATCGGTTGCAGTGCCGGCCCTTGTACCTGGCGGAGTCCCGAAAGTGGAGGTGTTGGCGCCTCGGGAAGTGATAGGGCGGGCTGAGGCTCTCGCGGTAGAGGCTCGCGCCTTCATGGCCGACCCGGCCAATAAGGTGAACAGGGGAGTCGCCTCCAGGCTGGATGGGGCCATGTCCGGCCTCTTGTCTCTCCTTGGGGCGGCTGTTGGTCGGGTGGAGGGTCTCACCGGGGAGTGCGTCGGTCTACGGTCGGCGCATAAGTCGCTCGTGCGCGATATCGGGCGGAAAGTGGCCGGCGTAGTTCGCGGGGCGCCGGTGCGACCGGTGCCTGGTGCGTCGGGCTCGGGGGGTGTTGTGCCCACGTACGCGCGGGTCGTGGGCCCGCCGTCGGGTGCCGCGGCTGTTGATGCCCGGCAGCGGCCGGCGCCGACGCCGACGCCGGCGCCGACGCCGACGCCGAGGAGGAGGAAACCGCGTGCCCCCCAGCACGTGGTACTGGTCAGGCCCTCGGAGGGCGAAATGGATGCGGCGGCGGTGAAGAGCGCCTGGTGGCGTTGGTGAACCCCGCCGCCTCCTCGGTGTGCGTGCGCGGGGTGCGGGCGGTTCAGGGCGGGGTCCTGGTCGAGACAAGCACTGGCGAGGGTCTGGAGTTCTTCAGATCCAGCCAGGAGCTCCGCGAAGGCGGGCTCAGCGTGTCGGAGCCGGAGGCCCCTCGTCGGAAGGTGATTGTCTTCGGGGTTCCCCGAGACATGACGGAGGGCGTGCTCGTGGCCTGTGTCAGGGCACAGAATGTGCCTGACATGGACGAAGGGGCGTTCCGGGGAAGCGTTAGGCTCTCGCGGAAGATTCCGGGCCGAAACGGGGGGGCCTTGGACTCGCATTGGGTCCTCGAGGTGTCCCCGGAGGTGTCGGCCAGGCTGGGGCGGTCGGGACGATTGTTCCTGGGATGGCACTCGTGCACCTTCCGGGACTACGTCGAGGCTGATCGGTGTTACCGGTGCCTGGGCTTCGGTCACACTGCCGGGTTCTGCGCAAGGCGGGCCCGGGTTTGTGGCTGGTGCGCGGGCGAGGGCCACTCAGCCGTCGAATGTCCCGGCAAGGAGAGGCCCCCTTGTTGCACGAACTGCAGGGGGGCGGGCCTTGCGTCCGGCCACGGGGCCCTTAGTGGGGTATGCCCGTTGTTACGCGCCGCACTGGCGAGAGAGCGTGTGAGTGAGCGGGTGCCGGTTCCTGTTCCCAATGGCTAATTTGGCGGGTCCGGCGCCCGGGAATGACGGCCGGGGGGGTGCGGGGGCCCGGGATCTCCGCATCCTCCAGGTCAACTGCCAGAGGTCGAGGGCTGTGATGGCCGAGGTCGGGCAGGTTCTGGTTGAGGGCCGATTTGACGCTGCTCTGTTGCAGGAGCCGTATCTGCGTGCTGGGGGGTTCGTGGCGGGCCTCCCGGCGTGGATGCGGGTCTTCCAGGGTGGTGAGGGAAAGTCGGCCGTCGTGTTGGCCAACGCTCATTTGGATGCGACGGTGGTGTCTGTCGCCGCTGGGGGTTGGGGTGCTACTGTGTGGGTACGCGGTGTCTTTGGAGAGGTTTACCTCTCCTCCGTCTACTGTCGACATGGGGAGCCCCTCGGCAGCTACCTCCAGTATCTGGAGTGGGTGTTCACCCAGCTGCCGGGGGCCCCGGTGTTGGCAGGTTTGGACGCAAACGCCGTGTCCTACCTGTGGCACTCTAAGAACCGGATTAGGGGTGCCCAAAACGCTGTCCGGGGTGGCGAGTTCGAGGCCTTTATTGTCGCTTGCGATTTGGAGGTCTTGAATGAGCCAAGTCAAGAGTTCACGTTCGACGGTCCTAGGGGTCGGTCGGACATTGACGTGACTCTGGGGAGGGGCGTGGAACGGCTGTACCGCTCGGACTGGCGCGTTCGGCCTGAGCTGGTGCAGTCTGACCACAACGCTATCGTGTTGACCCTCTCCCGGAGGGACGGTCTT
>OZ012707.1:36796478-36823978 GCA_963942595.1 Cylloceria caligata | reverse complement strand
TTTTTTTTTTTCACAAGTGTTCTTCTCGAAGCAATGCGCGTGGAATAATGAGAATTTTTATTTTTTCATTTTCTTTCGACAAGTAGTTAGTTCTTCGTCTTCTTCTTCTACGTACTTTTGTCGAAGCAATGCGCGTGGAATAATGAAAGATTTTATTTTTTAATTTTTCTTCCACAAGTTCTTCCTACTCTTCTTCTACGTACTTTTGTCGAAGCAATGCGCGTGGAATATATGGAAATTTAAATTAAATTTCTTTTTTTTTTTTCACAAGTGTTCTTCTCGAAGCAATGCGCGTGGAATAATGAGAATTTTTATTTTTTCATTTTCTTTCGACAAGTAGTTAGTTCTTCGTCTTCTTCTTCTACGTACTTTTGTCGAAGCAATGCGCGTGGAATAATGAAAGATTTTATTTTTTAATTTTTCTTCCACAAGTTCTTCCTACTCTTCTTCTACGTACTTTTGTCGAAGCAATGCGCGTGGAATATATGGAAATTTAAATTAAATTTCTTTTTTTTTTTCACAAGTGTTCTTCTCGAAGCAATGCGCGTGGAATAATGAAAATTTTTATTTTTTCATTTTCTTTCGACAAGTAGTTAGTTCTTCGTCTTCTTCTTCTACGTACTTTTGTCGAAGCAATGCGCGTGGAATAATGAAAGATTTTATTTTTTAATTTTTCTTCCACAAGTTCTTCCTACTCTTCTTCTACGTACTTTTGTCGAAGCAATGCGCGTGGAATATATGGAAATTTAAATTAAATTTCTTTTTTTTTTTTCACAAGTGTTCTTCTCGAAGCAATGCGCGTGGAATAATGAGAATTTTTATTTTTTCATTTTCTTTCGACAAGTAGTTAGTTCTTCGTCTTCTTCTTCTACGTACTTTTGTCGAAGCAATGCGCGTGGAATAATGAAAGATTTTATTTTAAAATTTTTTTTCCACAAGTTCTTCCTACTCTTCTTCTACGTACTTTTGTCGAAGCAATGCGCGTGGAATATATGGAAATTTAAATTAAATTTCTTTTTTTTTTTCACAAGTGTTCTTCTCGAAGCAATGCGCGTGGAATAATGAAAATTTTTATTCTTTCATTTTTTTTTCGACAAGTTCTTCTTCTTATTCTTCTACTACTACGTGCTTGTCGAAGCAATGCGCGTGGAATATATATGGAAATTAAATTAAATTTCATTTTTTTTTCCACAAGTGTTCTTCTCGTAGCAATGCGCGTGGAATAATGAAAATTTTTATTTTTTCATTTTTTTTCGACAAGTAGTTCTTCGTCTTCTTCTACGTACTTTTGTCGAAGCAATGCGCGTGGAATATATGGAAATTAAATTATTTCAATTTTTTTTCCACAAGTATTCTTCTCGAAGCAATGCGCGTGGAATAAATGAAATTCAATTGTCGCATTTTTTTTCACAAGTTTCTCTTCTTCGTTTATCGAAGCAACGTGCGTGGAATAAATAACAAACATTAATTCTTTTAATTTTGTTTTTCCCAAGTACACTTTTACGATTAACGAAGCAATGCGCGTGCAAGAATTTCATATTTTTTTCTTAAACGACGATGCAAGCAATGCGCGTGGATGGAGGTTATTATCTTTTGTTTTATTCAAAGCGGACAGAAGCAATCCGCGATAAAGAGAATATCATGTACGACGCTCTTCGCGGGGGCTAAAAATACAAGTGGAAGGAAAATTAAATTTTTTTGCCCAAAAACAAAAATTCCGATCGGTCTACGAGTGGAATTTTTTTTTTTTTTTTTCGTCGAAAATCAAGATTCCGATCGGTCTACGAGTGAAAGAAAAATTAAAGTTTTTCGTCGAAAATCAAGATTCCGATCGGTCTACGAGTGGAATAATAATTTAATTTTTTCGTCGAAAACCAAGATTCCGATCGGTCTACGAGTGGAGAAAATTTTTTCTTATTTCGTCAAAGTCCGAGATTCCGATCGGTCTACGAGTGGAACTAAAATTTAATTTTTTCGTCAAAGTCCGAGATTCCGATCGGTCTACGAGTGGAATAAAAATTTAATTTTTTCGTCGAAAACCAAGATTCCGATCGGTCTACGAGTGGAATACAAAATTTAATTTTTTCGTCAAAGTCCGAGATTCCGATCGGTCTACGAGTGGAATAAAAATTTAATTTTTTCGTCGAAAACCAAGATTCCGATCGGTCTACGAGTGGAATAAAAATTTAATTTTTTCGTCGAAAACCAAGATTCCGATCGGTCTACGAGTGGAGAAAATTTTTTCTCATTTCGTCAAAGTCCGAGATTCCGATCGGTCTACGAGTGGAATAAAAATTTAATTTTTTCGTCGAAAACCAAGATTCCGATCGGTCTACGAGTGGAATAAAAATTTAATTTTTTCGTCGAAAACCAAGATTCCGATCGGTCTACGAGTGGAATAAAAATTTAATTTTTTCGTCAAAGTCCGAGATTCCGATCGGTCTACGAGTGGAATAAAAATTTAATTTTTTCGTCGAAAACCAAGTTTCCGATCGGTCTACGAGTGGAGAAAATTTTTTCTCATTTCGTCAAAGTCCGAGATTCCGATCGGTCTACGAGTGGAATAAAAATTTAATTTTTTCGTCGAAAACCAAGATTCCGATCGGTCTACGAGTGGAATTAAAATTTATTTTTTTCGTCGAAAACCAAGATTCTGATCGGTCTACGAGTGGAGAAAATTTTTTCTCATTTCGTCAAAGTCCGAGATTCCGATCGGTCTACGAGTGGAATAAAAATTTAATTTTTTCGTCGAAAACCAAGATTCCGATCGGTCTACGAGTGGAATAAAAATTTAATTTTTTCGTCAAAGTCCGAGATTCCGATCGGTCTACGAGTGGAATAAAAATTTAATTTTTTCGTCGAAAACCAAGATTCCGATCGGTCTACGAGTGGAGAAAATTTTTTCTTATTTCGTCAAAGTCCGAGATTCCGATCGGTCTACGAGTGGAATAAAAATTTAATTTTTTCGTCGAAAACCAAGATTCCGATCGGTCTACGAGTGGAATACAAAATTTAATTTTTTCGTCAAAGTCCGAGATTCCGATCGGTCTACGAGTGGAATAAAAATTTAATTTTTTCGTCGAAAACCAAGATTCCGATCGGTCTACGAGTGGAATTAAAATTTAATTTTTTCGTCGAAAACCAAGATTCCGATCGGTCTACGAGTGGAGAAAATTTTTTCTCATTTCGTCAAAGTCCGAGATTCCGATCGGTCTACGAGTGGAATAAAAATTTAATTTTTTCGTCGAAAACCAAGATTCCGATCGGTCTACGAGTGGAATAAAAATTTAATTTTTTCGTCAAAGTCCGAGATTCCGATCGGTCTACGAGTGGAATAAAAATTTAATTTTTTCGTCGAAAACCAAGATTCCGATCGGTCTACGAGTGGAGAAAATTTTTTCTCATTTCGTCAAAGTCCGAAATTCCGATCGGTCTACGAGTGGAATTAAAATTTAATTTTTTCGTCGAAAACCAAGATTCCGATCGGTCTACGAGTGGAATAAAAATTTAATTTTTTCGTCGAAAACCAAGATTCCGATCGGTCTACGAGTGGAATAAAAATTTAATTTTTTCGTCAAAGTCCGAGATTCCGATCGGTCTACGAGTGGAATAAAAATTTAATTTTTTCGTCGAAAACCAAGTTTCCGATCGGTCTACGAGTGGAGAAAATTTTTTCTCATTTCGTCAAAGTCCGAGATTCCGATCGGTCTACGAGTGGAATAAAAATTTAATTTTTTCGTCGAAAACCAAGATTCCGATCGGTCTACGAGTGGAATTAAAATTTATTTTTTTCGTCGAAAACCAAGATTCTGATCGGTCTACGAGTGGAGAAAATTTTTTCTCATTTCGTCAAAGTCCGAGATTCCGATCGGTCTACGAGTGGAATAAAAATTTAATTTTTTCGTCGAAAACCAAGATTCCGATCGGTCTACGAGTGGAATAAAAATTTAATTTTTTCGTCAAAGTCCGAGATTCCGATCGGTCTACGAGTGGAATAAAAATTTAATTTTTTCGTCGAAAACCAAGATTCCGATCGGTCTACGAGTGGAGAAAATTTTTTCTTATTTCGTCAAAGTCCGAGATTCCGATCGGTCTACGAGTGGAATAAAAATTTAATTTTTTCGTCGAAAACCAAGATTCCGATCGGTCTACGAGTGGAATAAAAATTTAATTTTTTCGTCAAAGTCCGAGATTCCGATCGGTCTACGAGTGGAATAAAAATTTAATTTTTTCGTCAAAGTCCGAGATTCCGATCGGTCTACGAGTGGAATAAAAATTTAATTTTTTCGTCGAAAACCAAGATTCCGATCGGTCTACGAGTGGAATAAAAATTTAATTTTTTCGTCAAAGTCCGAGATTCCGATCGGTCTACGAGTGGAATAAAAATTTAATTTTTTCGTCGTAAACGAGGATTCTGATCGGTCTACGAGTGGAGAAAATTTTTTCTCATTTCGTCAAAGTCCGAGATTCCGATCGGTCTACGAGTGGAATTAAAATTTAATTTTTTCGTCGAAAACCAAGATTCCGATCGGTCTACGAGTGGAGAAAATTTTTTCTCATTTCGTCAAAGTCCGAGATTTTGATCGGTCTACGAGTGGAATTAAAATTTAATTTTTTCGTCGAAAACCAAGATTCCGATCGGTCTACGAGTGGAATTAAAATTTAATTTTTTCGTCGAAAACCAAGATTCCGATCGGTCTACGAGTGGAAAAAAATTTTAATTTTTTCGTCAAAGTCCGAGATTCCGATCGGTCTACGAGTGGAATAAAAATTTAATTTTTTCGTCAAAGTCCGAGATTCCGATCGGTCTACGAGTGGAATAAAAATTTAATTTTTTCGTCGAAAACCAAGATTCCGATCGGTCTACGAGTGGAATAAAAATTTAATTTTTTCGTCAAAGTCCGAGATTCCGATCGGTCTACGAGTGGAATAAAAATTTAATTTTTTCGTCGTAAACCAAGATTCCGATCGGTCTACGAGTGGAGAAAATTTTTTCTTATTTCGTCAAAGTCCGAGATTCCGATCGGTCTACGAGTGGAATAAAAATTTAATATTCTCGTCGAAGACCAAGATTCCGATCGGTCTACGAGTGGAGAAAATTTTTTTTCATTTCGTCAAAGTCCGAGATTCCGATCGGTCTACGAGTGGAATTAAAATTTAATTTTTTCGTCGAAAACCAAAATTCCGATCGGTCTACGAGTGGAATAAAAATTTAATTTTTTCGTCGAAAACCAAGATTCCGATCGGTCTACGAGTGGAATAAAAATTTAATTTTTTCGTCAAAGTCCGAGATTCCGATCGGTCTACGAGTGGAATAAAAATTTAATTTTTTCGTCGAAAACCAAGTTTCCGATCGGTCTACGAGTGGAGAAAATTTTTTCTCATTTCGTCAAAGTCCGAGATTCCGATCGGTCTACGAGTGGAATAAAAATTTAATTTTTTCGTCGAAAACCAAGATTCCGATCGGTCTACGAGTGGAATTAAAATTTATTTTTTTCGTCGAAAACCAAGATTCTGATCGGTCTACGAGTGGAGAAAATTTTTTCTCATTTCGTCAAAGTCCGAGATTCCGATCGGTCTACGAGTGGAATAAAAATTTAATTTTTTCGTCGAAAACCAAGATTCCGATCGGTCTACGAGTGGAATAAAAATTTAATTTTTTCGTCAAAGTCCGAGATTCCGATCGGTCTACGAGTGGAATAAAAATTTAATTTTTTCGTCGAAAACCAAGATTCCGATCGGTCTACGAGTGGAGAAAATTTTTTCTTATTTCGTCAAAGTCCGAGATTCCGATCGGTCTACGAGTGGAATAAAAATTTAATTTTTTCGTCAAAGTCCGAGATTCCGATCGGTCTACGAGTGGAATAAAAATTTAATTTTTTCGTCGAAAACCAAGATTCCGATCGGTCTACGAGTGGAATAAAAATTTAATTTTTTCGTCAAAGTCCGAGATTCCGATCGGTCTACGAGTGGAATAAAAATTTAATTTTTTCGTCGTAAACCAAGATTCCGATCGGTCTACGAGTGGAGAAAATTTTTTCTTATTTCGTCAAAGTCCGAGATTCCGATCGGTCTACGAGTGGAATAAAAATTTAATTTTTTCGTCGAAAACCAAGATTCCGATCGGTCTACGAGTGGAATACGAAATTTAATTTTTTCGTCAAAGTCCGAGATTCCGATCGGTCTACGAGTGGAATAAAAATTTAATTTTTTCGTCGAAAACCAAGATTCCGATCGGTCTACGAGTGGAATTAAAATTTAATTTTTTCGTCGAAAACCAAGATTCCGATCGGTCTACGAGTGGAGAAAATTTTTTCTCATTTCGTCAAAGTCCGAGATTCCGATCGGTCTACGAGTGGAATAAAAATTTAATTTTTTCGTCGAAAACCAAGATTCCGATCGGTCTACGAGTGGAATAAAAATTTAATTTTTTCGTCAAAGTCCGAGATTCCGATCGGTCTACGAGTGGAATAAAAATTTAATTTTTTCGTCGAAAACCAAGATTCCGATCGGTCTACGAGTGGAGAAAATTTTTTCTCATTTCGTCAAAGTCCGAGATTCCGATCGGTCTACGAGTGGAATTAAAATTTAATTTTTTCGTCGAAAACCAAGATTCCGATCGGTCTACGAGTGGAATAAAAATTTAATTTTTTCGTCGAAAACCAAGATTCCGATCGGTCTACGAGTGGAATAAAAATTTAATTTTTTCGTCAAAGTCCGAGATTCCGATCGGTCTACGAGTGGAATAAAAATTTAATTTTTTCGTCGAAAACCAAGTTTCCGATCGGTCTACGAGTGGAGAAAATTTTTTCTCATTTCGTCAAAGTCCGAGATTCCGATCGGTCTACGAGTGGAATAAAAATTTAATTTTTTCGTCGAAAACCAAGATTCCGATCGGTCTACGAGTGGAATTAAAATTTATTTTTTTCGTCGAAAACCAAGATTCTGATCGGTCTACGAGTGGAGAAAATTTTTTCTCATTTCGTCAAAGTCCGAGATTCCGATCGGTCTACGAGTGGAATAAAAATTTAATTTTTTCGTCGAAAACCAAGATTCCGATCGGTCTACGAGTGGAATAAAAATTTAATTTTTTCGTCAAAGTCCGAGATTCCGATCGGTCTACGAGTGGAATAAAAATTTAATTTTTTCGTCGAAAACCAAGATTCCGATCGGTCTACGAGTGGAGAAAATTTTTTCTTATTTCGTCAAAGTCCGAGATTCCGATCGGTCTACGAGTGGAATAAAAATTTAATTTTTTCGTCGAAAACCAAGATTCCGATCGGTCTACGAGTGGAATAAAAATTTAATTTTTTCGTCAAAGTCCGAGATTCCGATCGGTCTACGAGTGGAATAAAAATTTAATTTTTTCGTCAAAGTCCGAGATTCCGATCGGTCTACGAGTGGAATAAAAATTTAATTTTTTCGTCGAAAACCAAGATTCCGATCGGTCTACGAGTGGAATAAAAATTTAATTTTTTCGTCAAAGTCCGAGATTCCGATCGGTCTACGAGTGGAATAAAAATTTAATTTTTTCGTCGTAAACGAGGATTCTGATCGGTCTACGAGTGGAGAAAATTTTTTCTCATTTCGTCAAAGTCCGAGATTCCGATCGGTCTACGAGTGGAATTAAAATTTAATTTTTTCGTCGAAAACCAAGATTCCGATCGGTCTACGAGTGGAGAAAATTTTTTCTCATTTCGTCAAAGTCCGAGATTTTGATCGGTCTACGAGTGGAATTAAAATTTAATTTTTTCGTCGAAAACCAAGATTCCGATCGGTCTACGAGTGGAATTAAAATTTAATTTTTTCGTCGAAAACCAAGATTCCGATCGGTCTACGAGTGGAAAAAAATTTTAATTTTTTCGTCAAAGTCCGAGATTCCGATCGGTCTACGAGTGGAATAAAAATTTAATTTTTTCGTCAAAGTCCGAGATTCCGATCGGTCTACGAGTGGAATAAAAATTTAATTTTTTCGTCGAAAACCAAGATTCCGATCGGTCTACGAGTGGAATAAAAATTTAATTTTTTCGTCAAAGTCCGAGATTCCGATCGGTCTACGAGTGGAATAAAAATTTAATTTTTTCGTCGTAAACCAAGATTCCGATCGGTCTACGAGTGGAGAAAATTTTTTCTTATTTCGTCAAAGTCCGAGATTCCGATCGGTCTACGAGTGGAATAAAAATTTAATATTCTCGTCGAAAACCAAGATTCCGATCGGTCTACGAGTGGAGAAAATTTTTTTTCATTTCGTCAAAGTCCGAGATTCCGATCGGTCTACGAGTGGAATTAAAATTTAATTTTTTCGTCGAAAACCAAAATTCCGATCGGTCTACGAGTGGAATAAAAATTTAATTTTTTCGTCGAAAACCAAGATTCCGATCGGTCTACGAGTGGAATAAAAATTTAATTTTTTCGTCAAAGTCCGAGATTCCGATCGGTCTACGAGTGGAATAAAAATTTAATTTTTTCGTCGAAAACCAAGTTTCCGATCGGTCTACGAGTGGAGAAAATTTTTTCTCATTTCGTCAAAGTCCGAGATTCCGATCGGTCTACGAGTGGAATAAAAATTTAATTTTTTCGTCGAAAACCAAGATTCCGATCGGTCTACGAGTGGAATTAAAATTTATTTTTTTCGTCGAAAACCAAGATTCTGATCGGTCTACGAGTGGAGAAAATTTTTTCTCATTTCGTCAAAGTCCGAGATTCCGATCGGTCTACGAGTGGAATAAAAATTTAATTTTTTCGTCGAAAACCAAGATTCCGATCGGTCTACGAGTGGAATAAAAATTTAATTTTTTCGTCAAAGTCCGAGATTCCGATCGGTCTACGAGTGGAATAAAAATTTAATTTTTTCGTCGAAAACCAAGATTCCGATCGGTCTACGAGTGGAGAAAATTTTTTCTTATTTCGTCAAAGTCCGAGATTCCGATCGGTCTACGAGTGGAATAAAAATTTAATTTTTTCGTCAAAGTCCGAGATTCCGATCGGTCTACGAGTGGAATAAAAATTTAATTTTTTCGTCGAAAACCAAGATTCCGATCGGTCTACGAGTGGAATTAAAATTTAATTTTTTCGTCGAAAACCAAGATTCCGATCGGTCTACGAGTGGAGAAAATTTTTTCTCATTTCGTCAAAGTCCGAGATTCCGATCGGTCTACGAGTGGAATAAAAATTTAATTTTTTCGTCGAAAACCAAGATTCCGATCGGTCTACGAGTGGAATAAAAATTTAATTTTTTCGTCAAAGTCCGAGATTCCGATCGGTCTACGAGTGGAATAAAAATTTAATTTTTTCGTCAAAGTCCGAGATTCCGATCGGTCTACGAGTGGAATAAAAATTTAATTTTTTCGTCGAAAACCAAGATTCCGATCGGTCTACGAGTGGAGAAAATTTTTTCTCATTTCGTCAAAGTCCGAGATTCCGATCGGTCTACGAGTGGAATTAAAATTTAATTTTTTCGTCGAAAACCAAGATTCCGATCAGTCTACGAGTGGAATAAAAATTTAATTTTTTCGTCAAAGTCCGAGATTCCGATCGGTCTACGAGTGGAATAAAAATTTAATTTTTTCGTCGAAAACCAAGATTCCGATCGGTCTACGAGTGGAATTAAAATTTAATTTTTTCGTCGAAAACCAAGATTCTGATCGGTCTACGAGTGGAGAAAATTTTTTCTTATCTCGTCAAAGTCCGAGATTCCGATCGGTCTACGAGTGGAATTAAAATTTAATTTTTTCGTCGAAAACCAAGATTCTGATCGGTCTACGAGTGGAGAAAATTTTTTCTCATTTCGTCAAAGTCCGAGATTCCGATCGGTCTACGAGTGGAATTAAAATTTAATTTTTTCGTCGAAAACCAAGATTCCGATCGGTCTACGAGTGGAGAAAATTTTTTCTCATTTCGTCAAAGTCCGAGATTCCGATCGGTCTACGAGTGGAATTAAAATTTAATTTTTTCGTCAAAGTCCGAGATTCCGATCGGTCTACGAGTGGAATAAAAATGTAATTTTTTCGTCGAAAACCAAGATTCCGATCGGTCTACGAGTGGAATACAAAATTTAATTTTTTCGTCAAAGTCCGAGATTCCGATCGGTCTACGAGTGGAATAAAAATTTAATTTTTTCGTCGAAAACCAAGATTCCGATCGGTCTACGAGTGGAATAAAAATTTAATGTTTTCGTCGAAAACCAAGATTCCGATCGGTCTACGAGTGGAGAAAATTTTTTCTCATTTCGTCAAAGTCCGAGATTCCGATCGGTCTACGAGTGGAATAAAAATTTAATTTTTTCGTCGAAAACCAAGATTCCGATCGGTCTACGAGTGGAATAAAAATTTAATTTTTTCGTCGAAAACCAAGATTCCGATCGGTCTACGAGTGGAATAAAAATTTAATTTTTTCGTCAAAGTCCGAGATTCCGATCGGTCTACGAGTGGAATAAAAATTTAATTTTTTCGTCGAAAACCAAGTTTCCGATCGGTCTACGAGTGGAGAAAATTTTTTCTCATTTCGTCAAAGTCCGAGATTCCGATCGGTCTACGAGTGGAATAAAAATTTAATTTTTTCGTCGAAAACCAAGATTCCGATCGGTCTACGAGTGGAATTAAAATTTATTTTTTTCGTCGAAAACCAAGATTCTGATCGGTCTACGAGTGGAGAAAATTTTTTCTCATTTCGTCAAAGTCCGAGATTCCGATCGGTCTACGAGTGGAATAAAAATTTAATTTTTTCGTCGAAAACCAAGATTCCGATCGGTCTACGAGTGGAATAAAAATTTAATTTTTTCGTCAAAGTCCGAGATTCCGATCGGTCTACGAGTGGAATAAAAATTTAATTTTTTCGTCGAAAACCAAGATTCCGATCGGTCTACGAGTGGAGAAAATTTTTTCTTATTTCGTCAAAGTCCGAGATTCCGATCGGTCTACGAGTGGAATAAAAATTTAATTTTTTCGTCGAAAACCAAGATTCCGATCGGTCTACGAGTGGAATACAAAATTTAATTTTTTCGTCAAAGTCCGAGATTCCGATCGGTCTACGAGTGGAATAAAAATTTAATTTTTTCGTCGAAAACCAAGATTCCGATCGGTCTACGAGTGGAATTAAAATTTAATTTTTTCGTCGAAAACCAAGATTCCGATCGGTCTACGAGTGGAGAAAATTTTTTCTCATTTCGTCAAAGTCCGAGATTCCGATCGGTCTACGAGTGGAATAAAAATTTAATTTTTTCGTCGAAAACCAAGATTCCGATCGGTCTACGAGTGGAATAAAAATTTAATTTTTTCGTCAAAGTCCGAGATTCCGATCGGTCTACGAGTGGAATAAAAATTTAATTTTTTCGTCGAAAACCAAGATTCCGATCGGTCTACGAGTGGAGAAAATTTTTTCTCATTTCGTCAAAGTCCGAGATTCCGATCGGTCTACGAGTGGAATTAAAATTTAATTTTTTCGTCGAAAACCAAGATTCCGATCGGTCTACGAGTGGAATAAAAATTTAATTTTTTCGTCGAAAACCAAGATTCCGATCGGTCTACGAGTGGAATAAAAATTTAATTTTTTCGTCAAAGTCCGAGATTCCGATCGGTCTACGAGTGGAATAAAAATTTAATTTTTTCGTCGAAAACCAAGTTTCCGATCGGTCTACGAGTGGAGAAAATTTTTTCTCATTTCGTCAAAGTCCGAGATTCCGATCGGTCTACGAGTGGAATAAAAATTTAATTTTTTCGTCGAAAACCAAGATTCCGATCGGTCTACGAGTGGAATTAAAATTTATTTTTTTCGTCGAAAACCAAGATTCTGATCGGTCTACTAGTGGAGAAAATTTTTTCTCATTTCGTCAAAGTCCGAGATTCCGATCGGTCTACGAGTGGAATAAAAATTTAATTTTTTCGTCGAAAACCAAGATTCCGATCGGTCTACGAGTGGAATAAAAATTTAATTTTTTCGTCAAAGTCCGAGATTCCGATCGGTCTACGAGTGGAATAAAAATTTAATTTTTTCGTCGAAAACCAAGATTCCGATCGGTCTACGAGTGGAGAAAATTTTTTCTTATTTCGTCAAAGTCCGAGATTCCGATCGGTCTACGAGTGGAATAAAAATTTAATTTTTTCGTCGAAAACCAAGATTCCGATCGGTCTACGAGTGGAATAAAAATTTAATTTTTTCGTCAAAGTCCGAGATTCCGATCGGTCTACGAGTGGAATAAAAATTTAATTTTTTCGTCAAAGTCCGAGATTCCGATCGGTCTACGAGTGGAATAAAAATTTAATTTTTTCGTCGAAAAACAAGATTCCGATCGGTCTACGAGTGGAATAAAAATTTAATTTTTTCGTCAAAGTCCGAGATTCCGATCGGTCTACGAGTGGAATAAAAATTTAATTTTTTCGTCGTAAACCAAGATTCTGATCGGTCTACGAGTGGAGAAAATTTTTTCTCATTTCGTCAAAGTCCGAGATTCCGATCGGTCTACGAGTGGAATTAAAATTTAATTTTTTCGTCGAAAACCAAGATTCCGATCGGTCTACGAGTGGAGAAAATTTTTTCTCATTTCGTCAAAGTCCGAGATTTTGATCGGTCTACGAGTGGAATTAAAATTTAATTTTTTCGTCGAAAACCAAGATTCCGATCGGTCTACGAGTGGAATTAAAATTTAATTTTTTCGTCGAAAACCAAGATTCCGATCGGTCTACGAGTGGAATAAAAATTTAATTTTTTCGTCAAAGTCCGAGATTCCGATCGGTCTACGAGTGGAATAAAAATTTAATTTTTTCGTCAAAGTCCGAGATTCCGATCGGTCTACGAGTGGAATAAAAATTTAATTTTTTCGTCGAAAACCAAGATTCCGATCGGTCTACGAGTGGAATAAAAATTTAATTTTTTCGTCAAAGTCCGAGATTCCGATCGGTCTACGAGTGGAATAAAAATTTAATTTTTTCGTCGTAAACCAAGATTCCGATCGGTCTACGAGTGGAGAAAATTTTTTCTTATTTCGTCAAAGTCCGAGATTCCGATCGGTCTACGAGTGGAATAAAAATTTAATATTCTCGTCGAAAACCAAGATTCCGATCGGTCTACGAGTGGAGAAAATTTTTTTTCATTTCGTCAAAGTCCGAGATTCCGATCGGTCTACGAGTGGAATTAAAATTTAATTTTTTCGTCGAAAACCAAAATTCCGATCGGTCTACGAGTGGAATAAAAATTTAATTTTTTCGTCGAAAACCAAGATTCCGATCGGTCTACGAGTGGAATAAAAATTTAATTTTTTCGTCAAAGTCCGAGATTCCGATCGGTCTACGAGTGGAATAAAAATTTAATTTTTTCGTCGAAAACCAAGTTTCCGATCGGTCTACGAGTGGAGAAAATTTTTTCTCATTTCGTCAAAGTCCGAGATTCCGATCGGTCTACGAGTGGAATAAAAATTTAATTTTTTCGTCGAAAACCAAGATTCCGATCGGTCTACGAGTGGAATTAAAATTTATTTTTTTCGTCGAAAACCAAGATTCTGATCGGTCTACGAGTGGAGAAAATTTTTTCTCATTTCGTCAAAGTCCGAGATTCCGATCGGTCTACGAGTGGAATAAAAATTTAATTTTTTCGTCGAAAACCAAGATTCCGATCGGTCTACGAGTGGAATAAAAATTTAATTTTTTCGTCAAAGTCCGAGATTCCGATCGGTCTACGAGTGGAATAAAAATTTAATTTTTTCGTCGAAAACCAAGATTCCGATCGGTCTACGAGTGGAGAAAATTTTTTCTTATTTCGTCAAAGTCCGAGATTCCGATCGGTCTACGAGTGGAATAAAAATTTAATTTTTTCGTCGAAAACCAAGATTCCGATCGGTCTACGAGTGGAATAAAAATTTTATTTTTTCGTCAAAGTCCGAGATTCCGATCGGTCTACGAGTGGAATAAAAATTTAATTTTTTCGTCAAAGTCCGAGATTCCGATCGGTCTACGAGTGGAATAAAAATTTAATTTTTTCGTCGAAAACCAAGATTCCGATCGGTCTACGAGTGGAATAAAAATTTAATTTTTTCGTCAAAGTCCGAGATTCCGATCGGTCTACGAGTGGAATAAAAATTTAATTTTTTCGTCGTAAACCAAGATTCCGATCGGTCTACGAGTGGAGAAAATTTTTTCTTATTTCGTCAAAGTCCGAGATTCCGATCGGTCTACGAGTGGAATAAAAATTTAATTTTTTCGTCGAAAACCAAGATTCCGATCGGTCTACGAGTGGAATACGAAATTTAATTTTTTCGTCAAAGTCCGAGATTCCGATCGGTCTACGAGTGGAATAAAAATTTAATTTTTTCGTCGAAAACCAAGATTCCGATCGGTCTACGAGTGGAATTAAAATTTAATTTTTTCGTCGAAAACCAAGATTCCGATCGGTCTACGAGTGGAGAAAATTTTTTCTCATTTCGTCAAAGTCCGAGATTCCGATCGGTCTACGAGTGGAATAAAAATTTAATTTTTTCGTCGAAAACCAAGATTCCGATCGGTCTACGAGTGGAATAAAAATTTAATTTTTTCGTCAAAGTCCGAGATTCCGATCGGTCTACGAGTGGAATAAAAATTTAATTTTTTCGTCAAAGTCCGAGATTCCGATCGGTCTACGAGTGGAATAAAAATTTAATTTTTTCGTCGAAAACCAAGATTCCGATCGGTCTACGAGTGGAGAAAATTTTTTCTCATTTCGTCAAAGTCCGAGATTCCGATCGGTCTACGAGTGGAATTAAAATTTAATTTTTTCGTCGAAAACCAAGATTCCGATCGGTCTACGAGTGGAATAAAAATTTAATTTTTTCGTCAAAGTCCGAGATTCCGATCGGTCTACGAGTGGAATAAAAATTTAATTTTTTCGTCGAAAACCAAGATTCCGATCGGTCTACGAGTGGAATTAAAATTTAATTTTTTCGTCGAAAACCAAGATTCTGATCGGTCTACGAGTGGAGAAAATTTTTTCTTATCTCGTCAAAGTCCGAGATTCCGATCGGTCTACGAGTGGAATTAAAATTTAATTTTTTCGTCGAAAACCAAGATTCTGATCGGTCTACGAGTGGAGAAAATTTTTTCTCATTTCGTCAAAGTCCGAGATTCCGATCGGTCTACGAGTGGAATTAAAATTTAATTTTTTCGTCGAAAACCAAGATTCCGTTCGGTCTACGAGTGGAGAAAATTTTTTCTCATTTCGTCAAAGTCCGAGATTCCGATCGGTCTACGAGTGGAATTAAAATTTAATTTTTTCGTCGAAAACCAAAATTCCGATCGGTCTACGAGTGGAATACAAAATTTAATTTTTTCGTCAAAGTCCGAGATTCCGATCGGTCTACGAGTGGAATAAAAATTTAATTTTTTCGTCGAAAACCAAGATTCCGATCGGTCTACGAGTGGAATAAAAATTTAATTTTTTCGTCAAAGTCCGAGATTCCGATCGGTCTACGAGTGGAATAAAAATTTAATTTTTTCGTCGTAAACCAAGATTCCGATCGGTCTACGAGTGGAGAAAATTTTTTCTTATTTCGTCAAAGTCCGAGATTCCGATCGGTCTACGAGTGGAATAAAAATTTAATTTTTTCGTCGAAAACCAAGATTCCGATCGGTCTACGAGTGGAGAAAATTTTTTCTCATTTCGTCAAAGTCCGAGATTCCGATCGGTCTACGAGTGGAATTAAAATTTAATTTTTTCGTCGAAAACCAAGATTCCGATCGGTCTACGAGTGGAATAAAAATTTAATTTTTTCGTCGAAAACCAAGATTCCGATCGGTCTACGAGTGGAATAAAAATTTAATTTTCTCGTCAAAGTCCGAGATTCCGATCGGTCTACGAGTGGAATAAAAATTTAATTTTTTCGTCGAAAACCAAGTTTCCGATCGGTCTACGAGTGGAGAAAATTTTTTCTCATTTCGTCAAAGTCCGAGATTCCGATCGGTCTACGAGTGGAATTAAAATTTAATTTTTTCGTCGAAAACCAAGATTCCGATCGGTCTACGAGTGGAATAAAAATTTGATTTTTTCGTCGAAAACCAAGATTCCGATCGGTCTACGAGTGGAATAAAAATTTAATTTTCTCGTCAAAGTCCGAGATTCCGATCGGTCTACGAGTGGAATAAAAATTTAATTTTTTCGTCGAAAACCAAGTTTCCGATCGGTCTACGAGTGGAGAAAATTTTTTCTCATTTCGTCAAAGTCCGAGATTCCGATCGGTCTACGAGTGGAATTAAAATTTAATTTTTTCGTCGAAAACCAAGATTCCGATCGGTCTACGAGTGGAATAAAAATTTAATTTTTTCGTCGAAAACCAAGATTCCGATCGGTCTACGAGTGGAATAAAAATTTAATTTTTTCGTCAAAGTCCGAGATTCCGATCGGTCTACGAGTGGAATAAAAATTTAATTTTTTCGTCGAAAACCAAGATTCCGATCGGTCTACGAGTGGAATAAAAATTTAATTTTTTCGTCAAAGTCCGAGATTCCGATCGGTCTACGAGTGGAATAAAAATTTAATTTTTTCGTCGAAAACCAAGATTCCGATCGGTCTACGAGTGGAATTAAAATTTAATTTTTTCGTCGAAAACCAAGATTCCCATCGGTCTACGAGTGGAATAAAAATTTAATTTTTTCGTCAAAGTCCGAGATTCCGATCGGTCTACGAGTGGAATAAAAATTTAATTTTTTCGTCGAAAACCAAGTTTCCGATCGGTCTACGAGTGGAGAAAATTTTTTCTCATTTCGTCAAAGTCCGAGATTCCGATCGGTATACGAGTGGAATTAAAATTTAATTTTTTCGTCGAAAACCAAGATTCTGATCGGTCTACGAGTGGAGAAAATTTTTTCTTATCTCGTCAAAGTCCGAGATTCCGATCGGTCTACGAGTGGAATTAAAATTTAATTTTTTCGTCGAAAACCAAGATTCCGATCGGTCTACGAGTGGAGAAAATTTTTTCTCATTTCGTCAAAGTCCGAGATTCCGATCGGTCTACGAGTGGAATTAAAATTTAATTTTTTCGTCGAAAACCAAGATTCCGATCGGTCTACGAGTGGAATAAAAATTTAATTTTTTCGTCGAAAACCAAGATTCCGATCGGTCTACGAGTGGAATAAAAATTTAATTTTTTCGTCAAAGTCCGAGATTCCGATCGGTCTACGAGTGGAATAAAAATTTAATTTTTTCGTCGAAAACCAAGTTTCCGATCGGTCTACGAGTGGAGAAAATTTTTTCTCATTTCGTCAAAGTCCGAGATTCCGATCGGTCTACGAGTGGAATAAAAATTTAATTTTTTCGTCGAAAACCAAGATTCCGATCGGTCTACGAGTGGAATTAAAATTTAATTTTTTCGTCGAAAACCAAGATTCTGATCGGTCTACGAGTGGAGAAAATTTTTTCTCATTTCGTCAAAGTCCGAGATTCCGATCGGTCTACGAGTTGAATAAAAATTTAATTTTTTCGTCGAAAACCAAGATTCCGATCGGTCTACGAGTGGAATAAAAATTTAATTTTTTCGTCAAAGTCCGAGATTCCGATCGGTCTACGAGTGGAATAAAAATTTAATTTTTTCGTCGAAAACCAAGATTCCGATCGGTCTACGAGTGGAGAAAATTTTTTCTTATTTCGTCAAAGTCCGAGATTCCGATCGGTCTACGAGTGGAATAAAAATTTAATTTTTTCGTCGAAAACCAAGATTCCGATCGGTCTACGAGTGGAATAAAAATTTAATTTTTTCGTCAAAGTCCGAGATTCCGATCGGTCTACGAGTGGAATAAAAATTTAATTTTTTCGTCGAAAAACAAGATTCCGATCGGTCTACGAGTGGAATTAAAATTTAATTTTTTCGTCGAAAACCAAGATTCTGATCGGTCTACGAGTGGAGAAAATTTTTTCTTATCTCGTCAAAGTCCGAGATTCCGATCGGTCTACGAGTGGAATTAAAATTTAATTTTTTCGTCGAAAACCAAGATTCTGATCGGTCTACGAGTGGAGAAAATTTTTTCTCATTTCGTCAAAGTCCGAGATTCCGATCGGTCTACGAGTGGAATTAAAATTTAATTTTTTCGTCGAAAACCAAGATTCCGATCGGTCTACGAGTGGAGAAAATTTTTTCTCATTTCGTCAAAGTCCGAGATTCCGATCGGTCTACGAGTGGAATTAAAATTTAATTTTTTCGTCGAAAACCAAGATTCCGATCGGTCTACGAGTGGAATAAAAATTTAATTTTTTCGTCGAAAACCAAGATTCCGATCGGTCTACGAGTGGAATAAAAATTTAATTTTTTCGTCGAAAACCAAGATTCCGATCGGTCTACGAGTGGAGAAAATTTTTTCTCATTTCGTCAAAGTCCGAGATTCCGATCGGTCTACGAGTGGAATAAAAATTTAATTTTTTCGTCGAAAACCAAGATTCCGATCGGTCTACGAGTGGAATAAAAATTTAATTTTTTCGTCGAAAACCAAGTTTCCGATCGGTCTACGAGTGGAGAAAATTTTTTCTCATTTCGTCAAAGTCCGAGATTCCGATCGGTCTACGAGTGGAATTAAAATTTAATTTTTTCGTCGAAAACCAAGATTCCGATCGGTCTACGAGTGGAATAAAAATTTAATTTTTTCGTCGAAAACCAAGATTCCGATCGGTCTACGAGTGGAGAAAATTTTTTCTCATTTCGTCAAAGTCCGAGATTCCGATCGGTCTACGAGTGGAATTAAAATTTAATTTTTTCGTCAAAGTCCGAGATTCCGATCGGTCTACGAGTGGAATAAAAATTTAATTTTTTCGTCGAAAACCAAGATTCCGATCGGTCTACGAGTGGAATACAAAATTTAATTTTTTCGTCAAAGTCCGAGATTCCGATCGGTCTACGAGTGGAATAAAAATTTAATTTTTTCGTCGAAAACCAAGATTCCGATCGGTCTACGAGTGGAATACAAAATTTAATTTTTTCGTCAAAGTCCGAGATTCCGATCGGTCTACGAGTGGAATAAAAATTTAATTTTTTCGTCGAAAACCAAGATTCCGATCGGTCTACGAGTGGAATAAAAATTTAATTTTTTCGTCAAAGTCCGAGATTCCGATCGGTCTACGAGTGGAATAAAAATTTAATTTTTTCGTCGTAAACCAAGATTCCGATCGGTCTACGAGTGGAGAAAATTTTTTCTTATTTCATCAAAGTCCGAGATTCCGATCGGTCTACGAGTGGAATAAAAATTTAATTTTTTCGTCGAAAACCAAGATTCCGATCGGTCTACGAGTGGAGAAAATTTTTTCTCATTTCGTCAAAGTCCGAGATTCCGATCGGTCTACGAGTGGAATTAAAATTTATTTTTTTCGTCGAAAACCAAGATTCCGATCGGTCTACGAGTGGAATAAAAATTTAATTTTTTCGTCGAAAACCAAGATTCCGATCGGTCTACGAGTGGAATAAAAATTTAATTTTCTCGTCAAAGTCCGAGATTCCGATCGGTCTACGAGTGGAATAAAAATTTAATTTTTTCGTCGAAAACCAAGTTTCCGATCGGTCTACGAGTGGAGAAAATTTTTTCTCATTTCGTCAAAGTCCGAGATTCCGATCGGTCTACGAGTGGAATTAAAATTTAATTTTTTCGTCGAAAACCAAGATTCCGATCGGTCTACGAGTGGAATAAAAATTTAATTTTTTCGTCGAAAACCAAGATTCCGATCGGTCTACGAGTGGAATAAAAATTTAATTTTTTCGTCAAAGTCCGAGATTCCGATCGGTCTACGAGTGGAATAAAAATTTAATTTTTTCGTCGAAAACCAAGATTCCGATCGGTCTACGAGTGGAATAAAAATTTAATTTTTTCGTCAAAGTCCGAGATTCCGATCGGTCTACGAGTGGAATAAAAATTTAATTTTTTCGTCGAAAACCAAGATTCCGATCGGTCTACGAGTGGAGAAAATTTTTTCTCATTCCGTCAAAGTCCGAGATTCCGATCGGTCTACGAGTGGAATTAAAATTTAATTTTTTCGTCGAAAACCAAGATTCCGATCGGTCTACGAGTGGAATAAAAATTTAATTTTTTCGTCAAAGTCCGAGATTCCGATCGGTCTACGAGTGGAATAAAAATTTAATTTTTTCGTCGAAAACCAAGTTTCCGATCGGTCTACGAGTGGAGAAAATTTTTTCTCATTTCGTCAAAGTCCGAGATTCCGATCGGTCTACGAGTGGAATAAAAATTTAATTTTTTCGTCGAAAACCAAGATTCCGATCGGTCTACGAGTGGAGAAAATTTTTTCTCATTTCGTCAAAGTCCGAGATTCCGATCGGTCTACGAGTGGAATTAAAATTTAATTTTTTCGTCGAAAACCAAGATTCCGATCGGTCTACGAGTGGAATAAAAATTTAATTTTTTCGTCAAAGTCCGAGATTCCGATCGGTCTACGAGTGGAATAAAAATTTAATTTTTTCGTCGAAAACCAAGTTTCCGATCGGTCTACGAGTGGAGAAAATTTTTTCTCATTTCGTCAAAGTCCGAGATTCCGATCGGTCTACGAGTGGAATTAAAATTTAATTTTTTCGTCGAAAACCAAGATTCCGATCGGTCTACGAGTGGAATAAAAATTTAATTTTTTCGTCGAAAACCAAGATTCCGATCGGTCTACGAGTGGAGAAAATTTTTTCTCATTTCGTCAAAGTCCGAGATTCCGATCGGTCTACGAGTGGAATTAAAATTTAATTTTTTCGTCAAAGTCCGAGATTCCGATCGGTCTACGAGTGGAATAAAAATTTAATTTTTTCGTCGAAAACCAAGATTCCGATCGGTCTACGAGTGGAATACAAAATTTAATTTTTTCGTCAAAGTCCGAGATTCCGATCGGTCTACGAGTGGAATAAAAATTTAATTTTTTCGTCGAAAACCAAGATTCCGATCGGTCTACGAGTGGAATACAAAATTTAATTTTTTCGTCAAAGTCCGAGATTCCGATCGGTCTCTGAGTGGAATAAAAATTTAATTTTTTCGTCGTAAACCAAGATTCCGATCGGTCTACGAGTGGAGAAAATTTTTTCTTATTTCGTCAAAGTCCGACATTCCGATCGGTCTACGAGTGGAATAAAAATTTAATTTTTTCGTCGAAAACCAAGATTCCGATCGGTCTACGAGTGGAATAAAAATTTAATTTTTTCGTCGAAAACCAAGATTCCGATCGGTCTACGAGTGGAATAAAAATTTAATTTTTTCGTCAAAGTCCGAGATTCCGATCGGTCTACGAGTGGAATAAAAATTTAATTTTTTCGTCGAAAACCAAGATTCCGATCGGTCTACGAGTGGAGAAAATTTTTTCTTATTTCGTCAAAGTCCGAGATTCCGATCGGTCTACGAGTGGAATAAAAATTTAATTTTTTCGTCGAAAACCAAGATTCCGATCGGTCTACGAGTGGAATAAAAATTTAATTTTTTCGTCAAAGTCCGAGATTCCGATCGGTCTACGAGTGGAATAAAAATTTAATTTTTTCGTCAAAGTCCGAGATTCCGATCGGTCTACGAGTGGAATAAAAATTTAATTTTTTCGTCGAAAACCAAGTTTCCGATCGGTCTACGAGTGGAGAAAATTTTTTCTCATTTCGTCAAAGTCCGAGATTCCGATCGGTCTACGAGTGGAATAAAAATTTAATTTTTTCGTCGAAAACCAAGATTCCGATCGGTCTACGAGTGGAATTAAAATTTAATTTTTTCGTCGAAAACCAAGATTCTGATCGGTCTACGAGTGGAGAAAATTTTTTCTTATCTCGTCAAAGTCCGAGATTCCGATCGGTCTACGAGTGGAATTAAAATTTAATTTTTTCGTCGAAAACCAAGATTCCGATCGGTCTACGAGTGGAGAAAATTTTTTCTCATTTCGTCAAAGTCCGAGATTTTGATCGGTCTACGAGTGGAATTAAAATTTAATTTTTTCGTCGAAAACCAAGATTCCGATCGGTCTACGAGTGGAATTAAAATTTAATTTTTTCGTCGAAAACCAAGATTCCGATCGGTCTACGAGTGGAATAAAAATTTAATTTTTTCGTCAAAGTCCGAGATTCCGATCGGTCTACGAGTGGAATAAAAATTTAATTTTTTCGTCGAAAACCAAGTTTCCGATCGGTCTACGAGTGGAGAAAATTTTTTCTCATTTCGTCAAAGTCCGAGATTCCGATCGGTCTACGAGTGGAATTAAAATTTAATTTTTTCGTCGAAAACCAAGATTCTGATCGGTCTACGAGTGGAGAAAATTTTTTCTTATCTCGTCAAAGTCCGAGATTCCGATCGGTCTACGAGTGGAATAAAAATTTAATTTTTTCGTCGAAAACCAAGATTCCGATCGGTCTACGAGTGGAGAAAATTTTTTCTCATTTCGTCAAAGTCCGAGATTCCGATCGGTCTACGAGTGGAATAAAAATTTAATTTTTTCGTCGAAAACCAAGATTCCGATCGGTCTACGAGTGGAATAAAAATTTAATTTTTTCGTCAAAGTCCGAGATTCCGATCGGTCTACGAGTGGAATAAAAATTTAATTTTTTCGTCGAAAACCAAGTTTCCGATCGGTCTACGAGTGGAGAAAATTTTTTCTCATTTCGTCAAAGTCCGAGATTCCGATCGGTCTACGAGTGGAATAAAAATTTAATTTTTTCGTCGAAAACCAAGATTCCGATCGGTCTACGAGTGGAATTAAAATTTAATTTTTTCGTCGAAAACCAAGATTCTGATCGGTCTACGAGTGGAGAAAATTTTTTCTCATTTCGTCAAAGTCCGTGATTCCGATCGGTCTACGAGTGGAATAAAAATTTAATTTTTTCGTCGATAACCAAGATTCCGATCGGTCTACGAGTGGAATAAAAATTTAATTTTTTCGTCAAAGTCCGAGATTCCGATCGGTCTACGAGTGGAATAAAAATTTAATTTTTTCGTCGAAAACCAAGATTCCGATCGGTCTACGAGTGGAGAAAATTTTTTCTTATTTCGTCAAAGTCCGAGATTCCGATCGGTCTACGAGTGGAATAAAAATTTAATTTTTTCGTCGAAAACCAAGATTCCGATCGGTCTACGAGTGGAATAAAAATTTAATTTTTTCGTCAAAGTCCGAGATTCCGATCGGTCTACGAGTGGAATAAAAATTTAATTTTTTCGTCGAAAACCAAGATACCGATCGGTCTACGAGTGGAATTAAAATTTAATTTTTTCGTCGAAAACCAAGATTCTGATCGGTCTACGAGTGGAGAAAATGTTTTCTTATCTCGTCAAAGTCCGAGATTCCGATCGGTCTACGAGTGGAATTAAAATTTAATTTTTTCGTCGAAAACCAAGATTCTGATCGGTCTACGAGTGGAGAAAATTTTTTCTCATTTCGTCAAAGTCCGAGATTTCGATCGGTCTACGAGTGGAATTAAAATTTAATTTTTTCGTCGAAAACCAAGATTCCGATCGGTCTACGAGTGGAGAAAATTTTTTCTCATTTCGTCAAAGTCCGAGATTCCGATCGGTCTACGAGTGGAATTAAAATTTAATTTTTTCGTCGAAAACCAAGATTCCGATCGGTCTACGAGTGGAATAAAAATTTAATTTTTTCGTCGAAAACCAAGATTCCGATCGGTCTACGAGTGGAATAAAAATTTAATTTTTTCGTCAAAGTCCGAGATTCCGATCGGTCTACGAGTGGAAAAAAAATTTAATTTTTTCGTCGAAAACCAAGATTCCGATCGGTCTACGAGTGGAGAAAATTTTTTCTCATTTCGTCAAAGTCCGAGATTCCGATCGGTCTACGAGTGGAATTAAAATTTAATTTTTTCGTCGAAAACCAAGATTCCGATCGGTCTACGAGTGGAATAAAAATTTAATTTTTTCGTCAAAGTCCGAGATTCCGATCGGTCTACGAGTGGAATAAAAATTTAATTTTTTCGTCGAAAACCAAGATTCCGATCGGTCTACGAGTGGAATTAAAATTTAATTTTTTCGTCGAAAACCAAGATTCTGATCGGTCTACGAGTGGAGAAAATTCTTTCTTATCTCGTGTAAGTCCGAGATTCCGATCGGTCTACGAGTGGAATTAAAATTTAATTTTTTCGTCGAAAACCAAGATTCTGATCGGTCTACGAGTGGAGAAAATTTTTTCTCATTTCGTCAAAGTCCGAGATTCCGATCGGTCTACGAGTGGAATTAAAATTTAATTTTTTCGTCGAAAACCAAGATTCCGATCGGTCTACGAGTGGAGAAAATTTTTTCTCATTTCGTCAAAGTCCGAGATTCCGATCGGTCTACGAGTGGAATTAAAATTTAATTTTTTCGTCGAAAACCAAGATTCCGATCGGTCTACGAGTGGAATAAAAATTTAATTTTTTCGTCGAAAACCAAGATTCCGATCGGTCTACGAGTGGAGAAAATTTTTTCTCATTTCGTCAAAGTCCGAGATTCCGATCGGTCTACGAGTGGAATTAAAATTTAATTTTTTCGTCGAAAACCAAGATTCCGATCGGTCTACGAGTGGAATAAAAATTTAATTTTTTCGTCGAAAACCAAGATTCCGATCGGTCTACGAGTGGAATAAAAATTTAATTTTTTCGTCAAAGTCCGAGATTCCGATCGGTCTACGAGTGGAATAAAAATTTAATTTTTTCGTCGAAAACCAAGTTTCCGATCGGTCTACGAGTGGAGAAAATTTTTTCTCATTTCGTCAAAGTCCGAGATTCCGATCGGTCTACGAGTGGAATAAAAATTTAATTTTTTCGTCGAAAACCAAGATTCCGATCGGTCTACGAGTGGAATTAAAATTTATTTTTTTCGTCGAAAACCAAGATTCTGATCGGTCTACGAGTGGAGAAAATTTTTTCTCATTTCGTCAAAGTCCGAGATTCCGATCGGTCTACGAGTGGAATAAAAATTTAATTTTTTCGTCGAAAACCAAGATTCCGATCGGTCTACGAGTGGAATAAAAATTTAATTTTTTCGTCAAAGTCCGAGATTCCGATCGGTCTACGAGTGGAATAAAAATTTAATTTTTTCGTCGAAAACCAAGATTCCGATCGGTCTACGAGTGGAGAAAATTTTTTCTTATTTCGTCAAAGTCCGAGATTCCGATCGGTCTACGAGTGGAATAAAAATTTAATTTTTTCGTCGAAAACCAAGATTCCGATCGGTCTACGAGTGGAATACAAAATTTAATTTTTTCGTCAAAGTCCGAGATTCCGATCGGTCTACGAGTGGAATAAAAATTTAATTTTTTCGTCGAAAACCAAGATTCCGATCGGTCTACGAGTGGAATTAAAATTTAATTTTTTCGTCGAAAACCAAGATTCCGATCGGTCTACGAGTGGAGAAAATTTTTTCTCATTTCGTCAAAGTCCGAGATTCCGATCGGTCTACGAGTGGAATAAAAATTTAATTTTTTCGTCGAAAACCAAGATTCCGATCGGTCTACGAGTGGAATAAAAATTTAATTTTTTCGTCAAAGTCCGAGATTCCGATCGGTCTACGAGTGGAATAAAAATTTAATTTTTTCGTCGAAAACCAAGATTCCGATCGGTCTACGAGTGGAATAAAAATTTAATTTTTTCGTCGAAAACCAAGATTCCGATCGGTCTACGAGTGGAATAAAAATTTAATTTTTTCGTCAAAGTCCGAGATTCCGATCGGTCTACGAGTGGAATAAAAATTTAATTTTTTCGTCGAAAACCAAGTTTCCGATCGGTCTACGAGTGGAGAAAATTTTTTCTCATTTCGTCAAAGTCCGAGATTCCGATCGGTCTACGAGTGGAATAAAAATTTAATTTTTTCGTCGAAAACCAAGATTCCGATCGGTCTACGAGTGGAATTAAAATTTATTTTTTTCGTCGAAAACCAAGATTCTGATCGGTCTACGAGTGGAGAAAATTTTTTCTCATTTCGTCAAAGTCCGAGATTCCGATCGGTCTACGAGTGGAATAAAAATTTAATTTTTTCGTCGAAAACCAAGATTCCGATCGGTCTACGAGTGGAATAAAAATTTAATTTTTTCGTCAAAGTCCGAGATTCCGATCGGTCTACGAGTGGAATAAAAATTTAATTTTTTCGTCGAAAACCAAGATTCCGATCGGTCTACGAGTGGAATAAAAATTTAATTTTTTCGTCAAAGTCCGAGATTCCGATCGGTCTACGAGTGGAATAAAAACTTAATTTTTTCGTCGAAAACCAAGATTCCGATCGGTCTACGAGTGAAGAAAATTTTTTCTCATTTCGTCAAAGTCCGAGATTCCGATCGGTCTACGAGTGGAATTAAAATTTAATTTTTTCGTCGAAAACCAAGATTCCGATCGGTCTACGAGTGGAATAAAAATTTAATTTTTTCGTCAAAGTCCGAGATTCCGATCGGTCTACGAGTGGAATAAAAATTTAATTTTTTCGTCGAAAACCAAGATTCCGATCGGTCTACGAGTGGAATTAAAATTTAATTTTTTCGTCGAAAACCAAGATTCTGATCGGTCTACGAGTGGAGAAAATTTTTTCTTATCTCGTCAAAGTCCGAGATTCCGATCGGTCTACGAGTGGAATTAAAATTTAATTTTTTCGTCGAAAACCAAGATTCTGATCGGTCTACGAGTGGAGAAAATTTTTTCTCATTTCGTCAAAGTCCGAGATTCCGATCGGTCTACGAGTGGAATTAAAATTTAATTTTTTCGTCGAAAACCAAGATTCCGATCGGTCTACGAGTGGAGAAAATTTTTTCTCATTTCGTCAAAGTCCGAGATTCCGATCGGTCTACGAGTGGAATGAAAATTTAATTTTTTCGTCGAAAACCAAGATTCCGATCGGTCTACGAGTGGAATAAAAATTTAATTTTTTCGTCAAAGTCCGAGATTCCGATCGGTCTACGAGTGGAATAAAAATTTAATTTTTTCGTCGAAAACCAAGATTCCGATCGGTCTACGAGTGGAGAAAATTTTTTCTCATTTCGTCAAAGTCCGAGATTCCGATCGGTCTACGAGTGGAATTAAAATTTAATTTTTTCGTCGAAAACCAAGATTCCGATCGGTCTACGAGTGGAATAAAAATTTAATTTTTTCGTCAAAGTCCGAGATTCCGATCGGTCTACGAGTGGAATAAAAATTTAATTTTTTCGTCGAAAACCAAGATTCCGATCGGTCTACGAGTGGAATTAAAATTTAATTTTTTCGTCGAAAACCAAGATTCTGATCGGTCTACGAGTGGAGAAAATTTTTTCTTATCTCGTCAAAGTCCGAGATTCCGATCGGTCTACGAGTGGAATTAAAATTTAATTTTTTCGTCGAAAACCAAGATTCTGATCGGTCTACGAGTGGAGAAAATTTTTTCTCATTTCGTCAAAGTCCGAGATTCCGATCGGTCTACGAGTGGAGAAAATTTTTTCTCATTTCGTCAAAGTCCGAGATTCCGATCGGTCTACGAGTGGAATTAAAATTTAATTTTTTCGTCGAAAACCAAAATTCCGATCGGTCTACGAGTGGAATAAAAATTTAATTTTTTCGTCGAAAACCAAGATTCCGATCGGTCTACGAGTGGAATAAAAATTTA
>OZ012707.1:36778978-36783978 GCA_963942595.1 Cylloceria caligata | reverse complement strand
TGTCGAAGCAATGCGCGTGGAATATATGGAAATTTAAATTAAATTTCTTTTTTTTTTTCACAAGTGTTCTTCTCGAAGCAATGCGCGTGGAATAATGAGAATTTTTATTTTTTCATTTTCTTTCGACAAGTAGTTAGTTCTTCGTCTTCTTCTTCTACGTACTTTTGTCGAAGCAATGCGCGTGGAATAATGAAAGATTTTATTTTTAAATTTTTTTTCCACAAGTTCTTCCTACTCTTCTTCTACGTACTTTTGTCGAAGCAATGCGCGTGGAATATATGGAAATTTAAATTAAATTTCTTTTTTTTTTTCACAAGTGTTCTTCTCGAAGCAATGCGCGTGGAATAATGAAAATTTTTATTCTTTCATTTTTTTTTCGACAAGTTCTTCTTCTTATTCTTCTACTACTACGTGCTTGTCGAAGCAATGCGCGTGGAATATATATGGAAATTAAATTAAATTTCTTTTTTTTTTCCACAAGTGTTCTTCTCGTAGCAATGCGCGTGGAATAATGAAAATTTTTATTTTTTCATTTTTTTTCGACAAGTAGTTCTTCGTCTTCTTCTACGTACTTTTGTCGAAGCAATGCGCGTGGAATATATGGAAATTAAATTATTTCAATTTTTTTTCCACAAGTATTCTTCTCGAAGCAATGCGCGTGGAATAAATGAAATTCAATTGTCGCATTTTTTTTCACAAGTTTCTCTTCTTCGTTTATCGAAGCAACGTGCGTGGAATAAATAACAAACATTAATTCTTTTAATTTTGTTTTTCCCAAGTACACTTTTACGATTAACGAAGCAATGCGCGTGCAAGAATTTCATATTTTTTTCTTAAACGACGATGCAAGCAATGCGCGTGGATGGAGGTTATTATCTTTTGTTTTATTCAAAGCGGACAGAAGCAATCCGCGATAAAGAGAATATCATGTACGACGCTCTTCGCGGGGGCTAAAAATACAAGTGGAAGGAAAATTAAATTTTTTTGCCCAAAAACAAAAATTCCGATCGGTCTACGAGTGGAATTTTTTTTTTTTTTTTTCGTCGAAAATCAAGATTCCGATCGGTCTACGAGTGAAAGAAAAATTAAAGTTTTTCGTCGAAAATCAAGATTCCGATCGGTCTACGAGTGGAATAATAATTTAATTTTTTCGTCGAAAACCAAGATTCCGATCGGTCTACGAGTGGAGAAAATTTTTTCTTATTTCGTCAAAGTCCGAGATTCCGATCGGTCTACGAGTGGAATTAAAATTTAATTTTTTCGTCAAAGTCCGAGATTCCGATCGGTCTACGAGTGGAATAAAAATTTAATTTTTTCGTCGAAAACCAAGATTCCGATCGGTCTACGAGTGGAATACAAAATTTAATTTTTTCGTCAAAGTCCGAGATTCCGATCGGTCTACGAGTGGAATAAAAATTTAATTTTTTCGTCGAAAACCAAGATTCCGATCGGTCTACGAGTGGAATTAAAATTTAATTTTTTCGTCGAAAACCAAGATTCCGATCGGTCTACGAGTGGAGAAAATTTTTTCTCATTTCGTCAAAGTCCGAGATTCCGATCGGTCTACGAGTGGAATAAAAATTTAATTTTTTCGTCGAAAACCAAGATTCCGATCGGTCTACGAGTGGAATAAAAATTTAATTTTTTCGTCGAAAACCAAGATTCCGATCGGTCTACGAGTGGAATAAAAATTTAATTTTTTCGTCAAAGTCCGAGATTCCGATCGGTCTACGAGTGGAATAAAAATTTAATTTTTTCGTCGAAAACCAAGTTTCCGATCGGTCTACGAGTGGAGAAAATTTTTTCTCATTTCGTCAAAGTCCGAGATTCCGATCGGTCTACGAGTGGAATAAAAATTTAATTTTTTCGTCGAAAACCAAGATTCCGATCGGTCTACGAGTGGAATTAAAATTTATTTTTTTCGTCGAAAACCAAGATTCTGATCGGTCTACGAGTGGAGAAAATTTTTTCTCATTTCGTCAAAGTCCGAGATTCCGATCGGTCTACGAGTGGAATAAAAATTTAATTTTTTCGTCGAAAACCAAGATTCCGATCGGTCTACGAGTGGAATAAAAATTTAATTTTTTCGTCAAAGTCCGAGATTCCGATCGGTCTACGAGTGGAATAAAAATTTAATTTTTTCGTCGAAAACCAAGATTCCGATCGGTCTACGAGTGGAGAAAATTTTTTCTTATTTCGTCAAAGTCCGAGATTCCGATCGGTCTACGAGTGGAATAAAAATTTAATTTTTTCGTCGAAAACCAAGATTCCGATCGGTCTACGAGTGGAATACAAAATTTAATTTTTTCGTCAAAGTCCGAGATTCCGATCGGTCTACGAGTGGAATAAAAATTTAATTTTTTCGTCGAAAACCAAGATTCCGATCGGTCTACGAGTGGAATTAAAATTTAATTTTTTCGTCGAAAACCAAGATTCCGATCGGTCTACGAGTGGAGAAAATTTTTTCTCATTTCGTCAAAGTCCGAGATTCCGATCGGTCTACGAGTGGAATAAAAATTTAATTTTTTCGTCGAAAACCAAGATTCCGATCGGTCTACGAGTGGAATAAAAATTTAATTTTTTCGTCAAAGTCCGAGATTCCGATCGGTCTACGAGTGGAATAAAAATTTAATTTTTTCGTCGAAAACCAAGATTCCGATCGGTCTACGAGTGGAGAAAATTTTTTCTCATTTCGTCAAAGTCCGAGATTCCGATCGGTCTACGAGTGGAATTAAAATTTAATTTTTTCGTCGAAAACCGAGATTCCGATCGGTCTACGAGTGGAATAAAAATTTAATTTTTTCGTCAAAGTCCGAGATTCCGATCGGTCTACGAGTGGAATAAAAATTTAATTTTTTCGTCGAAAACCAAGATTCCGATCGGTCTACGAGTGGAATTAAAATTTAATTTTTTCGTCGAAAACCAAGATTCTGATCGGTCTACGAGTGGAGAAAATTTTTTCTTATCTCGTCAAAGTCCGAGATTCCGATCGGTCTACGAGTGGAATTAAAATTTAATTTTTTCGTCGAAAACCAAGATTCTGATCGGTCTACGAGTGGAGAAAATTTTTTCTCATTTCGTCAAAGTCCGAGATTCCGATCGGTCTACGAGTGGAATTAAAATTTAATTTTTTCGTCGAAAACCAAGATTCCGATCGGTCTACGAGTGGAGAAAATTTTTTCTCATTTCGTCAAAGTCCGAGATTCCGATCGGTCTACGAGTGGAATAAAAATTTAATTTTTTCGTCGAAAACCAAGATTCCGATCGGTCTACGAGTGGAATAAAAATTTAATTTTTTCGTCAAAGTCCGAGATTCCGATCGGTCTACGAGTGGAATAAAAATTTAATTTTTTCGTCGAAAACCAAGATTCCGATCGGTCTACGAGTGGAGAAAATTTTTTCTCATTTCGTAAAAGTCCGAGATTCCGATCGGTCTACGAGTGGAATTAAAATTTAATTTTTTCGTCGAAAACCAAGATTCCGATCGGTCTACGAGTGGAATAAAAATTTAATTTTTTCGTCAAAGTCCGAGATTCCGATCGGTCTACGAGTGGAATAAAAATTTAATTTTTTCGTCGAAAACCAAGATTCCGATCGGTCTACGAGTGGAATTAAAATTTAATTTTTTCGTCGAAAACCAAGATTCTGATCGGTCTACGAGTGGAGAAAATTTTTTCTCATTTCGTCAAAGTCCGAGATTCCGATCGGTCTACGAGTGGAATTAAAATTTAATTTTTTCGTCGAAACCAAGATTCCGATCGGTCTACGAGTGGAGAAAATTTTTTCTCATTTCGTCAAAGTCCGAGATTCCGATCGGTCTACGAGTGGAATAAAAATTTAATTTTTTCGTCGAAAACCAAGATTCCGATCGGTCTACGAGTGGAATAAAAATTTAATTTTTTCGTCAAAGTCCGAGATTCCGATCGGTCTACGAGTGGAATAAAAATTTAATTTTTTCGTCGAAAACCAAGATTCCGATCGGTCTACGAGTGGAGAAAATTTTTTCTCATTTCGTCAAAGTCCGAGATTCCGATCGGTCTACGAGTGGAATTAAAATTTAATTTTTTCGTCGAAAACCAAGATTCCGATCGGTCTACGAGTGGAATAAAAATTTAATTTTTTCGTCAAAGTCCGAGATTCCGATCGGTCTACGAGTGGAATAAAAATTTAATTTTTTCGTCGAAAACCAAGATTCCGATCGGTCTACGAGTGGAATAAAAATTTAATTTTTTCGTCAAAGTCCGAGATTCCGATCGGTCTACGAGTGGAATAAAAATTTAATTTTTTCGTCGTAAACCAAGATTCCGATCGGTCTACGAGTGGAGAAAATTTTTTCTTATTTCGTCAAAGTCCGAGATTCCGATCGGTCTACGAGTGGAATAAAAATTTAATTTTTTCGTCGAAAACCAAGATTCCGATCGGTCTACGAGTGGAGAAAATTTTTTCTCATTTCGTCAAAGTCCGAGATTCCGATCGGTCTACGAGTGGAATTAAAATTTAATTTTTTCGTCGAAAACCAAAATTCCGATCGGTCTACGAGTGGAATAAAAATTTAATTTTTTCGTCGAAAACCAAGATTCCGATCGGTCTACGAGTGGAATAAAAATTTAATTTTTTCGTCAAAGTCCGAGATTCCGATCGGTCTACGAGTGGAATTAAAATTTAATTTTTTCGTCGAAAACCAAGATTCCGATCGGTCTACGAGTGGAGAAAATTTTTTCTCATTTCGTCAAAGTCCGAGATTCCGATCGGTCTACGAGTGGAATTAAAATTTAATTTTTTCGTCGAAAACCAAAATTCCGATCGGTCTACGAGTGGAATAAAAATTTAATTTTTTCGTCGAAAACCAAGATTCCGATCGGTCTACGAGTGGAATAAAAATTTAATTTTTTCGTCAAAGTCCGAGATTCCGATCGGTCTACGAGTGGAATTAAAATTTAATTTTTTCGTCGAAAACCAAGATTCCGATCGGTCTACGAGTGGAGAAAATTTTTTCTCAT
>OZ012707.1:36756478-36766478 GCA_963942595.1 Cylloceria caligata | reverse complement strand
TAATTTTTCTTCCACAAGTTCTTCCTACTCTTCTTCTACGTACTTTTGTCGAAGCAATGCGCGTGGAATATATGGAAATTTAAATTAAATTTCTTTTTTTTTTTTCACAAGTGTTCTTCTCGAAGCAATGCGCGTGGAATAATGAGAATTTTTATTTTTTCATTTTCTTTCGACAAGTAGTTAGTTCTTCGTCTTCTTCTTCTACGTACTTTTGTCGAAGCAATGCGCGTGGAATAATGAAAGATTTTATTTTTTAATTTTTCTTCCACAAGTTCTTCCTACTCTTCTTCTACGTACTTTTGTCGAAGCAATGCGCGTGGAATATATGGAAATTTAAATTAAATTTCTTTTTTTTTTTTCACAAGTGTTCTTCTCGAAGCAATGCGCGTGGAATAATGAGAATTTTTATTTTTTCATTTTCTTTCGACAAGTAGTTAGTTCTTCGTCTTCTTCTTCTACGTACTTTTGTCGAAGCAATGCGCGTGGAATAATGAAAGATTTTATTTTTTAATTTTTCTTCCACAAGTTCTTCCTACTCTTCTTCTACGTACTTTTGTCGAAGCAATGCGCGTGGAATATATGGAAATTTAAATTAAATTTCTTTTTTTTTTTTCACAAGTGTTCTTCTCGAAGCAATGCGCGTGGAATAATGAGAATTTTTATTTTTTCATTTTCTTTCGACAAGTAGTTAGTTCTTCGTCTTCTTCTTCTACGTACTTTTGTCGAAGCAATGCGCGTGGAATAATGAAAGATTTTATTTTTAAATTTTTTTTCCACAAGTTCTTCCTACTCTTCTTCTACGTACTTTTGTCGAAGCAATGCGCGTGGAATATATGGAAATTTAAATTAAATTTCTTTTTTTTTTTCACAAGTGTTCTTCTCGAAGCAATGCGCGTGGAATAATGAAAATTTTTATTCTTTCATTTTTTTTTCGACAAGTTCTTCTTCTTCTTATTCTTCTACTACTACGTGCTTGTCGAAGCAATGCGCGTGGAATATATATGGAAATTAAATTAAATTTCATTTTTTTTTCCACAAGTGTTCTTCTCGTAGCAATGCGCGTGGAATAATGAAAATTTTTATTTTTTCATTTTTTTTCGACAAGTAGTTCTTCGTCTTCTTCTACGTACTTTTGTCGAAGCAATGCGCGTGGAATATATGGAAATTAAATTATTTCAATTTTTTTTCCACAAGTATTCTTCTCGAAGCAATGCGCGTGGAATAAATGAAATTCAATTGTCGCATTTTTTTTCACAAGTTTCTCTTCTTCGTTTATCGAAGCAACGTGCGTGGAATAAATAACAAACATTAATTCTTTTAATTTTGTTTTTCCCAAGTACACTTTTACGATTAACGAAGCAATGCGCGTGCAAGAATTTCATATTTTTTTCTTAAACGACGATGCAAGCAATGCGCGTGGATGGAGGTTATTATCTTTTGTTTTATTCAAAGCGGACAGAAGCAATCCGCGATAAAGAGAATATCATGTACGACGCTCTTCGCGGGGGCTAAAAATACAAGTGGAAGGAAAATTAAATTTTTTTGCCCAAAAACAAAAATTCCGATCGGTCTACGAGTGGAATTTTTTTTTTTTTTTTTCGTCGAAAATCAAGATTCCGATCGGTCTACGAGTGAAAGAAAAATTAAAGTTTTTCGTCGAAAATCAAGATTCCGATCGGTCTACGAGTGGAATAATAATTTAATTTTTTCGTCGAAAATCAAGATTCCGATCGGTTTACGAGTGAAAGAAAAATTTAATTTTTTCGTCGAAAACCAAGATTCCGATCGGTCTACGAGTGGAATAAAAATTTAATTTTTTCGTCAAAGTCCGAGATTCCGATCGGTCTACGAGTGGAATAAAAATTTAATTTTTTCGTCGAAAACCAAGATTCCGATCGGTCTACGAGTGGAGAAAATTTTTTCTCATTTCGTCAAAGTCCGAGATTCCGATCGGTCTACGAGTGGAATTAAAATTTAATTTTTTCGTCGAAAACCAAGATTCCGATCGGTCTACGAGTGGAATAAAAATTTAATTTTTTCGTCAAAGTCCGAGATTCCGATCGGTCTACGAGTGGAATAAAAATTTAATTTTTTCGTCGAAAACCAAGATTCCGATCGGTCTACGAGTGGAGAAAATTTTTTCTCATTTCGTCAAAGTCCGAGATTCCGATCGGTCTACGAGTGGAATTAAAATTTAATTTTTTCGTCGAAAACCAAGATTCCGATCGGTCTACGAGTGGAATAAAAATTTAATTTTTTCGTCAAAGTCCGAGATTCCGATCGGTCTACGAGTGGAATAAAAATTTAATTTTTTCGTCGAAAACCAAGATTCCGATCGGTCTACGAGTGGAATTAAAATTTAATTTTTTCGTCGAAAACCAAGATTCTGATCGGTCTACGAGTGGAGAAAATTCTTTCTTATCTCGTCAAAGTCCGAGATTCCGATCGGTCTACGAGTGGAATTAAAATTTAATTTTTTCGTCGAAAACCAAGATTCTGATCGGTCTACGAGTGGAGAAAATTTTTTCTCATTTCGTCAAAGTCCGAGATTCCGATCGGTCTACGAGTGGAATTAAAATTTAATTTTTTCGTCGAAAACCAAGATTCCGATCGGTCTACGAGTGGAGAAAATTTTTTCTCATTTCGTCAAAGTCCGAGATTCCGATCGGTCTACGAGTGGAATTAAAATTTAATTTTTTCGTCGAAAACCAAGATTCCGATCGGTCTACGAGTGGAATAAAAATTTAATTTTTTCGTCAAAGTCCGAGATTCCGATCGGTCTACGAGTGGAATAAAAATTTAATTTTTTCGTCAAAGTCCGAGATTCCGATCGGTCTACGAGTGGAATTAAAATTTATTTTTTTCGTCGAAAACCAAGATTCTGATCGGTCTACGAGTGGAGAAAATTTTTTCTCATTTCGTCAAAGTCCGAGATTCCGATCGGTCTACGAGTGGAATAAAAATTTAATTTTTTCGTCGAAAACCAAGATTCCGATCGGTCTACGAGTGGAATTAAAATTTATTTTTTTCGTCGAAAACCAAGATTCTGATCGGTCTACGAGTGGAGAAAATTTTTTCTCATTTCGTCAAAGTCCGAGATTCCGATCGGTCTACGAGTGGAATAAAAATTTAATTTTTTCGTCGAAAACCAAGATTCCGATCGGTCTACGAGTGGAATAAAAATTTAATTTTTTCGTCAAAGTCCGAGATTCCGATCGGTCTACGAGTGGAATAAAAATTTAATTTTTTCGTCGAAAACCAAGATTCCGATCGGTCTACGAGTGGAGAAAATTTTTTCTTATTTCGTCAAAGTCCGAGATTCCGATCGGTCTACGAGTGGAATAAAAATTTAATTTTTTCGTCGAAAACCAAGATTCCGATCGGTCTACGAGTGGAATAAAAATTTAATTTTTTCGTCAAAGTCCGAGATTCCGATCGGTCTACGAGTGGAATAAAAATTTAATTTTTTCGTCAAAGTCCGAGATTCCGATCGGTCTACGAGTGGAATTAAAATTTAATTTTTTCGTCGAAAACCAAGATTCCGATCGGTCTACGAGTGGAATAAAAATTTAATTTTTTCGTCAAAGTCCGAGATTCCGATCGGTCTACGAGTGGAATAAAAATTTAATTTTTTCGTCGTAAACCAAGATTCTGATCGGTCTACGAGTGGAGAAAATTTTTTCTCATTTCGTCAAAGTCCGAGATTCCGATCGGTCTACGAGTGGAATTAAAATTTAATTTTTTCGTCGAAAACCGAGATTCCGATCGGTCTACGAGTGGAGAAAATTTTTTCTCATTTCGTCAAAGTCCGAGATTTTGATCGGTCTACGAGTGGAATTAAAATTTAATTTTTTCGTCGAAAACCAAGATTCCGATCGGTCTACGAGTGGAATTAAAATTTAATTTTTTCGTCGAAAACCAAGATTCCGATCGGTCTACGAGTGGAATAAAAATTTAATTTTTTCGTCAAAGTCCGAGATTCCGATCGGTCTACGAGTGGAATAAAAATTTGATTTTTTCGTCAAAGTCCGAGATTCCGATCGGTCTACGAGTGGAATAAAAATTTAATTTTTTCGTCGAAAACCAAGATTCCGATCGGTCTACGAGTGGAATAAAAATTTAATTTTTTCGTCAAAGTCCGAGATTCCGATCGGTCTACGAGTGGAATAAAAATTTAATTTTTTCGTCGTAAACCAAGATTCTGATCGGTCTACGAGTGGAGAAAATTTTTTCTCATTTCGTCAAAGTCCGAGATTCCGATCGGTCTACGAGTGGAATTAAAATTTAATTTTTTCGTCGAAAACCAAGATTCCGATCGGTCTACGAGTGGAGAAAATTTTTTCTCATTTCGTCAAAGTCCGAGATTCCGATCGGTCTACGAGTGGAATAAAAATTTAATTTTTTCGTCGAAAACCAAGATTCCGATCGGTCTACGAGTGGAATAAAAATTTAATTTTTTCGTCAAAGTCCGAGATTCCGATCGGTCTACGAGTGGAATAAAAATTTAATTTTTTCGTCGAAAACCAAGATTCCGATCGGTCTACGAGTGGAGAAAATTTTTTCTCATTTCGTCAAAGTCCGAGATTCCGATCGGTCTACGAGTGGAATAAAAATTTAATTTTTTCGTCGAAAACCAAGATTCCGATCGGTCTACGAGTGGAGAAAATTTTTTCTCATTTCGTCAAAGTCCGAGATTCCGATCGGTCTACGAGTGGAATTAAAATTTAATTTTTTCGTCGAAAACCAAGATTCCGATCGGTCTACGAGTGGAATAAAAATTTAATTTTTTCGTCAAAGTCCGAGATTCCGATCGGTCTACGAGTGGAATAAAAATTTAATTTTTTCGTCGAAAACCAAGATTCCGATCGGTCTACGAGTGGAATTAAAATTTAATTTTTTCGTCGAAAACCAAGATTCTGATCGGTCTACGAGTGGAGAAAATTTTTTCTCATTTCGTCAAAGTCCGAGATTCCGATCGGTCTACGAGTGGAATTAAAATTTAATTTTTTCGTCGAAAACCAAGATTCCGATCGGTCTACGAGTGGAGAAAATTTTTTCTCATTTCGTCAAAGTCCGAGATTCCGATCGGTCTACGAGTGGAATAAAAATTTAATTTTTTCGTCGAAAACCAAGATTCCGATCGGTCTACGAGTGGAATAAAAATTTAATTTTTTCGTCAAAGTCCGAGATTCCGATCGGTCTACGAGTGGAATAAAAATTTAATTTTTTCGTCGTAAACCAAGATTCCGATCGGTCTACGAGTGGAGAAAATTTTTTCTTATTTCGTCAAAGTCCGAGATTCCGATCGGTCTACGAGTGGAATAAAAATTTAATTTTTTCGTCGAAAACCAAGATTCCGATCGGTCTACGAGTGGAGAAAATTTTTTTTCATTTCGTCAAAGTCCGAGATTCCGATCGGTCTACGAGTGGAATTAAAATTTAATTTTTTCGTCGAAAACCAAGATTCCGATCGGTCTACGAGTGGAGAAAATTTTTTCTCATTTCGTCAAAGTCCGAGATTCCGATCGGTCTACGAGTGGAATTAAAATTTAATTTTTTCGTCGAAAACCAAGATTCCGATCGGTCTACGAGTGGAATAAAAATTTAATTTTTTCGTCAAAGTCCGAGATTCCGATCGGTCTACGAGTGGAATAAAAATTTAATTTTTTCGTCGAAAACCAAGATTCCGATCGGTCTACGAGTGGAATTAAAATTTAATTTTTTCGTCGAAAACCAAGATTCTGATCGGTCTACGAGTGGAGAAAATTTTTTCTCATTTCGTCAAAGTCCGAGATTCCGATCGGTCTACGAGTGGAATTAAAATTTAATTTTTTCGTCGAAAACCAAGATTCCGATCGGTCTACGAGTGGAGAAAATTTTTTCTCATTTCGTCAAAGTCCGAGATTCCGATCGGTCTACGAGTGGAATAAAAATTTAATTTTTTCGTCGAAAACCAAGATTCCGATCGGTCTACGAGTGGAATAAAAATTTAATTTTTTCGTCAAAGTCCGAGATTCCGATCGGTCTACGAGTGGAATAAAAATTTAATTTTTTCGTCGTAAACCAAGATTCCGATCGGTCTACGAGTGGAGAAAATTTTTTCTTATTTCGTCAAAGTCCGAGATTCCGATCGGTCTACGAGTGGAATAAAAATTTAATTTTTTCGTCGAAAACCAAGATTCCGATCGGTCTACGAGTGGAATTAAAATTTAATTTTTTCGTCGAAAACCAAGATTCTGATCGGTCTACGAGTGGAGAAAATTTTTTCTCATTTCGTCAAAGTCCGAGATTCCGATCGGTCTACGAGTGGAATTAAAATTTAATTTTTTCGTCGAAAACCAAGATTCCGATCGGTCTACGAGTGGAGAAAATTTTTTCTCATTTCGTCAAAGTCCGAGATTCCGATCGGTCTACGAGTGGAATAAAAATTTAATTTTTTCGTCGAAAACCAAGATTCCGATCGGTCTACGAGTGGAATTAAAATTTAATTTTTTCGTCGAAAACCAAGATTCCGATCGGTCTACGAGTGGAGAAAATTTTTTCTCATTTCGTCAAAGTCCGAGATTCCGATCGGTCTACGAGTGGAATAAAAATTTAATTTTTTCGTCGAAAACCAAGATTCCGATCGGTCTACGAGTGGAATAAAAATTTAATTTTTTCGTCAAAGTCCGAGATTCCGATCGGTCTACGAGTGGAATAAAAATTTAATTTTTTCGTCGAAAACCAAGATTCCGATCGGTCTACGAGTGGAATTAAAATTTAATTTTTTCGTCGAAAACCAAGATTCTGATCGGTCTACGAGTGGAGAAAATTTTTTCTCATTTCGTCAAAGTCCGAGATTCCGATCGGTCTACGAGTGGAATTAAAATTTAATTTTTTCGTCGAAAACCAAGATTCCGATCGGTCTACGAGTGGAGAAAATTTTTTCTCATTTCGTCAAAGTCCGAGATTCCGATCGGTCTACGAGTGGAATAAAAATTTAATTTTTTCGTCGAAAACCAAGATTCCGATCGGTCTACGAGTGGAATAAAAATTTAATTTTTTCGTCAAAGTCCGAGATTCCGATCGGTCTACGAGTGGAATAAAAATTTAATTTTTTCGTCGTAAACCAAGATTCCGATCGGTCTACGAGTGGAGAAAATTTTTTCTTATTTCGTCAAAGTCCGAGATTCCGATCGGTCTACGAGTGGAATAAAAATTTAATTTTTTCGTCGAAAACCAAGATTCCGATCGGTCTACGAGTGGAGAAAATTTTTTTTCATTTCGTCAAAGTCCGAGATTCCGATCGGTCTACGAGTGGAATTAAAATTTAATTTTTTCGTCGAAAACCAAGATTCCGATCGGTCTACGAGTGGAGAAAATTTTTTCTCATTTCGTCAAAGTCCGAGATTCCGATCGGTCTACGAGTGGAATTAAAATTTAATTTTTTCGTCGAAAACCAAGATTCCGATCGGTCTACGAGTGGAATAAAAATTTAATTTTTTCGTCAAAGTCCGAGATTCCGATCGGTCTACGAGTGGAATAAAAATTTAATTTTTTCGTCGAAAACCAAGATTCCGATCGGTCTACGAGTGGAGAAAATTTTTTCTCATTTCGTCAAAGTCCGAGATTCCGATCGGTCTACGAGTGGAATAAAAATTTAATTTTTTCGTCGAAAACCAAGATTCCGATCGGTCTACGAGTGGAATTAAAATTTAATTTTTTCGTCGAAAACCAAGATTCTGATCGGTCTACGAGTGGAGAAAATTTTTTCTTATCTCGTCAAAGTCCGAGATTCCGATCGGTCTACGAGTGGAATTAAAATTTAATTTTTTCGTCGAAAACCAAGATTCTGATCGGTCTACGAGTGGAGAAAATTTTTTCTCATTTCGTCAAAGTCCGAGATTCCGATCGGTCTACGAGTGGAATTAAAATTTAATTTTTTCGTCGAAAACCAAGATTCCGATCGGTCTACGAGTGGAGAAAATTTTTTCTCATTTCGTCAAAGTCCGAGATTCCGATCGGTCTACGAGTGGAATAAAAATTTAATTTTTTCGTCGAAAACCAAGATTCCGATCGGTCTACGAGTGGAATAAAAATTTAATTTTTTCGTCAAAGTCCGAGATTCCGATCGGTCTACGAGTGGAATAAAAATTTAATTTTTTCGTCGAAAACCAAGATTCCGATCGGTCTACGAGTGGAGAAAATTTTTTCTCATTTCGTCAAAGTCCGAGATTCCGATCGGTCTACGAGTGGAATTAAAATTTAATTTTTTCGTCGAAAACCAAGATTCCGATCGGTCTACGAGTGGAATAAAAATTTAATTTTTTCGTCAAAGTCCGAGATTCCGATCGGTCTACGAGTGGAATAAAAATTTAATTTTTTCGTCGAAAACCAAGATTCCGATCGGTCTACGAGTGGAATTAAAATTTAATTTTTTCGTCGAAAACCAAGATTCTGATCGGTCTACGAGTGGAGAAAATTCTTTCTTATCTCGTCAAAGTCCGAGATTCCGATCGGTCTACGAGTGGAATTAAAATTTAATTTTTTCGTCGAAAACCAAGATTCTGATCGGTCTACGAGTGGAGAAAATTTTTTCTCATTTCGTCAAAGTCCGAGATTCCGATCGGTCTACGAGTGGAATAAAAATTTAATTTTTTCGTCGAAAACCAAGATTCCGATCGGTCTACGAGTGGAATTAAAATTTATTTTTTTCGTCGAAAACCAAGATTCTGATCGGTCTACGAGTGGAGAAAATTTTTTCTCATTTCGTCAAAGTCCGAGATTCCGATCGGTCTACGAGTGGAATAAAAATTTAATTTTTTCGTCGAAAACCAAGATTCCGATCGGTCTACGAGTGGAATAAAAATTTAATTTTTTCGTCAAAGTCCGAGATTCCGATCGGTCTACGAGTGGAATAAAAATTTAATTTTTTCGTCGAAAACCAAGATTCCGATCGGTCTACGAGTGGAGAAAATTTTTTCTTATTTCGTCAAAGTCCGAGATTCCGATCGGTCTACGAGTGGAATAAAAATTTAATTTTTTCGTCGAAAACCAAGATTCCGATCGGTCTACGAGTGGAATAAAAATTTAATTTTTTCGTCAAAGTCCGAGATTCCGATCGGTCTACGAGTGGAATAAAAATTTAATTTTTTCGTCAAAGTCCGAGATTCCGATCGGTCTACGAGTGGAATTAAAATTTAATTTTTTCGTCGAAAACCAAGATTCTGATCGGTCTACGAGTGGAGAAAATTTTTTCTCATTTCGTCAAAGTCCGAGATTCCGATCGGTCTACGAGTGGAATTAAAATTTAATTTTTTCGTCGAAAACCAAGATTCCGATCGGTCTACGAGTGGAGAAAATTTTTTCTCATTTCGTCAAAGTCCGAGATTCCGATCGGTCTACGAGTGGAATTAAAATTTAATTTTTTCGTCGAAAACCAAGATTCCGATCGGTCTACGAGTGGAATAAAAATTTAATTTTTTCGTCAAAGTCCGAGATTCCGATCGGTCTACGAGTGGAATAAAAATTTAATTTTTTCGTCGAAAACCAAGATTCCGATCGGTCTACGAGTGGAATTAAAATTTAATTTTTTCGTCGAAAACCAAGATTCTGATCGGTCTACGAGTGGAGAAAATTTTTTCTCATTTCGTCAAAGTCCGAGATTCCGATCGGTCTACGAGTGGAATTAAAATTTAATTTTTTCGTCGAAAACCAAGATTCCGATCGGTCTACGAGTGGAGAAAATTTTTTCTCATTTCGTCAAAGTCCGAGATTCCGATCGGTCTACGAGTGGAATAAAAATTTAATTTTTTCGTCGAAAACCAAGATTCCGATCGGTCTACGAGTGGAATAAAAATTTAATTTTTTCGTCAAAGTCCGAGATTCCGATCGGTCTACGAGTGGAATAAAAATTTAATTTTTTCGTCGTAAACCAAGATTCCGATCGGTCTACGAGTGGAGAAAATTTTTTCTTATTTCGTCAAAGTCCGAGATTCCGATCGGTCTACGAGTGGAATAA
>OZ012707.1:36741478-36746478 GCA_963942595.1 Cylloceria caligata | reverse complement strand
ATCACCAGAGATAAATAAAGAGCTAGAGGAATCATTTATGGGTACAGACGAATTGGAGACGATCATAGCGAATATGAGGACTGCACTGGGAGTCATTAGAGCGAGCACAGCGAGAATTACGGATGATAAACGAAAAGGTATTCTGGACGCAGCAAGTACAGTTAATTCCAGTTTTCAGCGAGTACACACAGCATATCGGGAAGTGATGCGCGAGCGAAGCACAGTAGTGCGGCTGGTGGCAGGACTCAAAGAGGAACTTAAGGCGGAACTTGATGACAGGGTCGAGTATATTATCGGAAGCCTTAAAACGCATCTGAAAACCCTGATGTCCAATACCTTAGCTAAAAGAGACGGTGAATGTGAGGTGATCGGACAGAAACTTATTGCTGAAGTACGCGAAGTGGTAGGAAGGGGCACAAGGGAAGCCGTTGTAGATGCTATGACAGGAAGTACACAAGCAAATAACAACGAACTGAAAGAGGCCCTAGGCACAGGAGTTAGGTCCGCCATTAGTGAGGCACTACAGGCCCGGTCAAGCCAATTTAGTGATCAGTCGTCATATGCTACAGTGGTAGGAGAATGGCAGGAGGTAAAGAGGAGGAAAGATATTAGGCGGAAAGTTCATGTCACTAATGGACCAACGGTACAGGCTGAAACTGTGAAGACATTTGTGATTGAACCAACTGAGACAGCGAGGAATAAGGTAAAGAGTTCCGACGATACGAAGGGACTGGTTATGGAGAATATAGACCCAGCTCAATTCAACCTGCAGGTCGAGAGGATTAGTCGCCTACCGGGGTGTGGCCTACGAATTGTGGCAAAATCTGTTGATTTGGAGAAATTAAAGACATCCAAAGCCATACGGGATGCGGGCCTGATAGTAAGAGAGGACAGGAAGATGAACCCGCGTATCGCGCTGTATGGAGTGCCAACCAGCTATAATGCCAGCGATCTTATTCAGGCGCTGGGACGCGGTAACGGGCTTGCTAACCTGGATCAGATGAGGGCGATCTATCAGTACAAACCGGGAAATCGAAAGGTCACCACGTGGGTGATCGAGATATCAGCGGACGATCGAGTTAAGCTCTTGGAGCAGGGTCGGATATACGTCGGCTGGCTGTCATGCCGGTTTGGGGACCATGTGCGCGTGATACAGTGTTTTAGGTGTTTAGGATTTGGCCACATCTCGAGTGAATGTAAAAATCAGGAGATATGCGCTCACTGTGCGGAAGGACACGCTAGGGGCAAGTGTGCGAAAACGAGTGAGCCGCCGCGATGTTATAATTGCTGGGAGAAAAAGAGTGGGGACTGTAACCACAACGCAGTAGACTCAAAATTATGTCCGTCAATCAAAAGGCGAGTTGAGGAAAAGGTCAGATCAATAGACTATGGCGAATAGAGGGGTTGACGGGGAACGGGGGCCACGGCGAGAGAGACATAGTGAGGGTGCGGAGGCAAGGATTTGCGTCCTGCCGGAGCCAGTGATGGTGCCTCCACACAGCCTCGTACACCTATCCGGCCGCGGGTTCCGCGATAGAACAAGTAACCGCACAAATAGGGGCATCCGTGTCCCGGCATCCAACCAAGATGCACAACTCACCGAAAATGATACAAACCCTGATAGGGAATGGCGAGGGGAAGGTACCTCTGTATCTCCCCACGGTGAGCAACCACTCTTTTTTTCTAATTCTTTTACGAGTAGTGAAGTTGCAGGGAATAGTCTGGAACTGGAAGAGACCCCTGGCACGAATGAGAGAGGTGATGATATGTGGAATCTGGCGATAGGTGGTAGGATAGTTGAACAGGGTGGGACGGGAGTCCCGAATACTGGAGAAGGGGATATGATCAGACCTCCTACTAGATTCGTATGCCCACAATGTAGCAGAGTGTTCACATCCAAAACGGGACTCGGAGTTCATAGACAAAAGAAGCATACCGAGGTCTATAATGCTGAAATTAACGTTGCTAGGAGGAAAATACGATGGAACCAGGAGGAGTTAAGGCTACTGGCATGGGAGGAAGTTAACGCTCCCCCGAACGTAGCAGCACTAAACGAGTATCTGCTGTATCGCCTAGCGAATAACCGGACACTGGATGCGATCAAAAGTGTAAGGAGATCTGCGAAATACCGTGCGATACGAGAGGAAGTAAGAACCAGAGGTAGACCACAGGATCAGATGCAGCGCTCAGCCGGGGAACTAGAAGGAGAGGAACAACAGGAGGTCGTAATTGACGGCCATACTGAAGAGGAGGGGCAACCTTTGCCAACGGACATCGGAAATATATCTATCGCTCACCAGTTTGAGACATGGTTCAGTGAAGCCCTTGAGAACTTGCTTAGAGACACGCCGAGCCTCAGTACCCTAAAGACTGCTGCGAATATAGCGGTCAGCGGTGGGGATCCAACTGAAAGTTTAGACGAATGGAGAAGCAATGTACTACAAGTTGAAGGCAGAAGAGGGGGGAGAACTCACACGTCAGCACTGTCTCTGACTAACCTATCGAGGAGTAAACGACGCAAGGCCGAGTACAAAGCGATGCAGACCCTCTGGCGAAAGAATATGTCTAAGGCAGCGAAGAAAGTTCTAGATGGAGATGCAGAGGACGGGTCCCAGCTGCCACTAGCTAGACAGGAGCCATACTGGAGAGAAATTTTTGAAGAAAGACAGGAGACAATACGCCTCGACGAGACGGGAATAGAACAGAACGTGACCCATGACCAAATCTGGAAGCCCATAACTGCGATAGAGCTGGTGAAACATTATCCGCCTACCTCCACCTCGGCTGGTCTTGATGGCCTTTCGGTAACGGCATGGAAAAACTTAGCAAGTCCGCAAATCCAAGCTATTGTGCTGAATATTATAATGGTAAGTGAGAGAGTTCTACCCATATGGAGGGACTCCAGAACGGTCCTTATACCAAAGAAGCAGGGGGCTCGAGATCCGGCACTCTACAGACCGATCTCTATCTCCTCGGTAGTCCTACGGCACCTTCACAAAATCTTGGTGCATCGCCTGTCGAAAATAGACATGCTTGACCTAAGACAAAGAGCTTTTATCTCAGCCGATGGTGCGGCGGAGAATACCTGCATGCTGGCGACAGCCATCCACCTTGCGCGGTCTCAACTAACACCACTGTTTATAGCCACACTCGATGTACGAAAAGCGTTTGACACCGTTAATCATAGTGGTATCCGGTACGTATTGAGGAAACATGGCCTTCCAGCTGAAATGGTACGGTACATCATGCGTATGTACGACACTTCTACGACCATCTTACAGGTAGGTGGAGAACAATCGGCATCGATACGAGCGACACGGGGTGTCCGTCAAGGCGATCCTCTTTCGCCAACACTATTTAATCTTGTCATGAATGAGATCCTTGAAGGGCTTAACCCACTTATTGGTATAAACATCGGTGGGGAGAACGTCAATGCTCTCGCCTTTGCGGACGATCTCGTTTTAATGGCTAGTACCAAGGAGGGCCTGCAACAGTCGCTGAGTACGGTAGAGGAGGGGTTGAGACGTTTTGGTCTCACACTGATGTCCACCAAATGCTCGGTGCTATCTATGATACCCTCGGGTCGCGAAAAGAAACTGAAGGTAGTCACAGACATTCAGTTTATCGTATCAGGGCAGATCATCCCACAAATACAGATACTCGACACCTGGAAGTACCTAGGCATTTACTTTGATTGTCGAGGCATTGTCGCATCAAATCCGGACTTTCATACATATCTTAAACGCATAAAATCAGCCCCGTTAAAGCCCCAGCAAAGGTGGCGAATTCTGAGTACATACCTCATTCCTAGGGTCATACATGGGCTAGTCCTGGGGAAGACAACATATGGAGAGCTGCGAAAATTAGACAAACAGATCCGACGGGCAGTAAGGGAATGGTTCAGATTGCCACACGACACACCGAAGGCATACTTCCATGCACCCGTGAAAGAGGGAGGCCTAGGAATACAGGCACTTGAAGCGAGTGTACCGGAAATAAAAATTAAACGCCTGAATAGTGTGCGGCAGTCCACTCTAGCAGCGGCGCGGGCGGCAGCGGTGAGCGAATATGCATTGCAGACGAGACGATGGTGTAACCTGTCGGTGTGCAAGACAAAGGATTGGGCAAGAAAGCTACATACCTCTGTTGACGGATTTGACCTTCGGGAAACCTCAAAGTCTCCAGCCTCGTCGCGATGGTTCACGGACGATTATATTCAGATACCAAGTCGAGAATGGGTGGAGAACATAAGAACCCGAATTAATGCTCTTCCATCTAGAATGCGAACATCGCGGGGGATACGACGAAGGGAAATTAACAGCGCATGTCGAGCCGGATGCGGTGTACCTGAAACAACGGGGCATATAATTCAAGAATGCCATCGCACCCATGGAGGCCGGATATTGCGTCATGACGCAATTGTCCAAGTGTTAGCGGATACGCTACAACGTAAAGGCCACCAGGTGACAGTGGAGAAAGTCTTCAACACTCCAACTGGTCGCAGGAAGCCGGATATAATAGCCAGGAGAAATGGAGTCTCTATGGTTATTGATTGCCAAATTGTGTCGGGGGGAAGACCGCTCAGTACGAATTATAATTACAAAAAATCGTACTATGCGGGCAATGCTTCCCTGCTAAACATGATTGCGGCAGAGTCAGGAACCACCATCGACGAAGTAAAGGTCGAGGCGGTCACTATCTCATGGAAGGGAGTTTGGGCAAGGGAATCGGATGTTTTCCTTAGAACCTTGGGGGTCTCAGGAAGAACGCTCAATGGAATCACTACAAGGGTCCTTCAAGGGTCACAACTTAACTTCATCAGGTTTAATCGGATGACAACGATGGCGCATGGCACGAGGATACGGAGAGTACCATTTCCCCAAATTCCCTGACAATATCAGCGACATAACGGAGTAAAACCCGGAGTTATGGTGCCCCACACGGCCAGACTTCCCACAATGCCGAGAGCCCCACTCTTCTCGGCCAACGAGATGCTTGAT
>OZ012707.1:36723978-36736478 GCA_963942595.1 Cylloceria caligata | reverse complement strand
TTCTACGTACTTTTGTCGAAGCAATGCGCGTGGAATATATGGAAATTTAAATTAAATTTCTTTTTTTTTTTTCACAAGTGTTCTTCTCGAAGCAATGCGCGTGGAATAATGAGAATTTTTATTTTTTCATTTTCTTTCGACAAGTAGTTAGTTCTTCGTCTTCTTCTTCTACGTACTTTTGTCGAAGCAATGCGCGTGGAATAATGAAAGATTTTATTTTTAAATTTTTTTTCCACAAGTTCTTCCTACTCTTCTTCTACGTACTTTTGTCGAAGCAATGCGCGTGGAATATATGGAAATTTAAATTAAATTTCTTTTTTTTTTTCACAAGTGTTCTTCTCGAAGCAATGCGCGTGGAATAATGAAAATTTTTATTCTTTCATTTTTTTTTCGACAAGTTCTTCTTCTTCTTATTCTTCTACTACTACGTGCTTGTCGAAGCAATGCGCGTGGAATATATATGGAAATTAAATTAAATTTCATTTTTTTTTCCACAAGTGTTCTTCTCGTAGCAATGCGCGTGGAATAATGAAAATTTTTATTTTTTCATTTTTTTTCGACAAGTAGTTCTTCGTCTTCTTCTACGTACTTTTGTCGAAGCAATGCGCGTGGAATATATGGAAATTAAATTATTTCAATTTTTTTTCCACAAGTATTCTTCTCGAAGCAATGCGCGTGGAATAAATGAAATTCAATTGTCGCATTTTTTTTCACAAGTTTCTCTTCTTCGTTTATCGAAGCAACGTGCGTGGAATAAATAACAAACATTAATTCTTTTAATTTTGTTTTTCCCAAGTACACTTTTACGATTAACGAAGCAATGCGCGTGCAAGAATTTCATATTTTTTTCTTAAACGACGATGCAAGCAATGCGCGTGGATGGAGGTTATTATCTTTTGTTTTATTCAAAGCGGACAGAAGCAATCCGCGATAAAGAGAATATCATGTACGACGCTCTTCGCGGGGGCTAAAAATACAAGTGGAAGGAAAATTAAATTTTTTTGCCCAAAAACAAAAATTCCGATCGGTCTACGAGTGGAATTTTTTTTTTTTTTTTTCGTCGAAAATCAAGATTCCGATCGGTCTACGAGTGAAAGAAAAATTAAAGTTTTTCGTCGAAAATCAAGATTCCGATCGGTCTACGAGTGGAATAATAATTTAATTTTTTCGTCGAAAATCAAGATTCCGATCGGTTTACGAGTGAAAGAAAAATTTAATTTTTTCGTCGAAAACCAAGATTCCGATCGGTCTACGAGTGGAATAAAAATTTAATTTTTTCGTCAAAGTCCGAGATTCCGATCGGTCTACGAGTGGAATAAAAATTTAATTTTTTCGTCGAAAACCAAGATTCCGATCGGTCTACGAGTGGAGAAAATTTTTTCTCATTTCGTCAAAGTCCGAGATTCCGATCGGTCTACGAGTGGAATTAAAATTTAATTTTTTCGTCGAAAACCAAGATTCCGATCGGTCTACGAGTGGAATAAAAATTTAATTTTTTCGTCAAAGTCCGAGATTCCGATCGGTCTACGAGTGGAATAAAAATTTAATTTTTTCGTCGAAAACCAAGATTCCGATCGGTCTACGAGTGGAGAAAATTTTTTCTCATTTCGTCAAAGTCCGAGATTCCGATCGGTCTACGAGTGGAATTAAAATTTAATTTTTTCGTCGAAAACCAAGATTCCGATCGGTCTACGAGTGGAATAAAAATTTAATTTTTTCGTCAAAGTCCGAGATTCCGATCGGTCTACGAGTGGAATAAAAATTTAATTTTTTCGTCGAAAACCAAGATTCCGATCGGTCTACGAGTGGAATTAAAATTTAATTTTTTCGTCGAAAACCAAGATTCTGATCGGTCTACGAGTGGAGAAAATTCTTTCTTATCTCGTCAAAGTCCGAGATTCCGATCGGTCTACGAGTGGAATTAAAATTTAATTTTTTCGTCGAAAACCAAGATTCTGATCGGTCTACGAGTGGAGAAAATTTTTTCTCATTTCGTCAAAGTCCGAGATTCCGATCGGTCTACGAGTGGAATTAAAATTTAATTTTTTCGTCGAAAACCAAGATTCCGATCGGTCTACGAGTGGAGAAAATTTTTTCTCATTTCGTCAAAGTCCGAGATTCCGATCGGTCTACGAGTGGAATTAAAATTTAATTTTTTCGTCGAAAACCAAGATTCCGATCGGTCTACGAGTGGAATAAAAATTTAATTTTTTCGTCAAAGTCCGAGATTCCGATCGGTCTACGAGTGGAATAAAAATTTAATTTTTTCGTCAAAGTCCGAGATTCCGATCGGTCTACGAGTGGAATTAAAATTTATTTTTTTCGTCGAAAACCAAGATTCTGATCGGTCTACGAGTGGAGAAAATTTTTTCTCATTTCGTCAAAGTCCGAGATTCCGATCGGTCTACGAGTGGAATAAAAATTTAATTTTTTCGTCGAAAACCAAGATTCCGATCGGTCTACGAGTGGAATTAAAATTTATTTTTTTCGTCGAAAACCAAGATTCTGATCGGTCTACGAGTGGAGAAAATTTTTTCTCATTTCGTCAAAGTCCGAGATTCCGATCGGTCTACGAGTGGAATAAAAATTTAATTTTTTCGTCGAAAACCAAGATTCCGATCGGTCTACGAGTGGAATAAAAATTTAATTTTTTCGTCAAAGTCCGAGATTCCGATCGGTCTACGAGTGGAATAAAAATTTAATTTTTTCGTCGAAAACCAAGATTCCGATCGGTCTACGAGTGGAGAAAATTTTTTCTTATTTCGTCAAAGTCCGAGATTCCGATCGGTCTACGAGTGGAATAAAAATTTAATTTTTTCGTCGAAAACCAAGATTCCGATCGGTCTACGAGTGGAATAAAAATTTAATTTTTTCGTCAAAGTCCGAGATTCCGATCGGTCTACGAGTGGAATAAAAATTTAATTTTTTCGTCAAAGTCCGAGATTCCGATCGGTCTACGAGTGGAATTAAAATTTAATTTTTTCGTCGAAAACCAAGATTCCGATCGGTCTACGAGTGGAATAAAAATTTAATTTTTTCGTCAAAGTCCGAGATTCCGATCGGTCTACGAGTGGAATAAAAATTTAATTTTTTCGTCGTAAACCAAGATTCTGATCGGTCTACGAGTGGAGAAAATTTTTTCTCATTTCGTCAAAGTCCGAGATTCCGATCGGTCTACGAGTGGAATTAAAATTTAATTTTTTCGTCGAAAACCGAGATTCCGATCGGTCTACGAGTGGAGAAAATTTTTTCTCATTTCGTCAAAGTCCGAGATTTTGATCGGTCTACGAGTGGAATTAAAATTTAATTTTTTCGTCGAAAACCAAGATTCCGATCGGTCTACGAGTGGAATTAAAATTTAATTTTTTCGTCGAAAACCAAGATTCCGATCGGTCTACGAGTGGAATAAAAATTTAATTTTTTCGTCAAAGTCCGAGATTCCGATCGGTCTACGAGTGGAATAAAAATTTGATTTTTTCGTCAAAGTCCGAGATTCCGATCGGTCTACGAGTGGAATAAAAATTTAATTTTTTCGTCGAAAACCAAGATTCCGATCGGTCTACGAGTGGAATAAAAATTTAATTTTTTCGTCAAAGTCCGAGATTCCGATCGGTCTACGAGTGGAATAAAAATTTAATTTTTTCGTCGTAAACCAAGATTCTGATCGGTCTACGAGTGGAGAAAATTTTTTCTCATTTCGTCAAAGTCCGAGATTCCGATCGGTCTACGAGTGGAATTAAAATTTAATTTTTTCGTCGAAAACCAAGATTCCGATCGGTCTACGAGTGGAGAAAATTTTTTCTCATTTCGTCAAAGTCCGAGATTCCGATCGGTCTACGAGTGGAATAAAAATTTAATTTTTTCGTCGAAAACCAAGATTCCGATCGGTCTACGAGTGGAATAAAAATTTAATTTTTTCGTCAAAGTCCGAGATTCCGATCGGTCTACGAGTGGAATAAAAATTTAATTTTTTCGTCGAAAACCAAGATTCCGATCGGTCTACGAGTGGAGAAAATTTTTTCTCATTTCGTCAAAGTCCGAGATTCCGATCGGTCTACGAGTGGAATAAAAATTTAATTTTTTCGTCGAAAACCAAGATTCCGATCGGTCTACGAGTGGAGAAAATTTTTTCTCATTTCGTCAAAGTCCGAGATTCCGATCGGTCTACGAGTGGAATTAAAATTTAATTTTTTCGTCGAAAACCAAGATTCCGATCGGTCTACGAGTGGAATAAAAATTTAATTTTTTCGTCAAAGTCCGAGATTCCGATCGGTCTACGAGTGGAATAAAAATTTAATTTTTTCGTCGAAAACCAAGATTCCGATCGGTCTACGAGTGGAATTAAAATTTAATTTTTTCGTCGAAAACCAAGATTCTGATCGGTCTACGAGTGGAGAAAATTTTTTCTCATTTCGTCAAAGTCCGAGATTCCGATCGGTCTACGAGTGGAATTAAAATTTAATTTTTTCGTCGAAAACCAAGATTCCGATCGGTCTACGAGTGGAGAAAATTTTTTCTCATTTCGTCAAAGTCCGAGATTCCGATCGGTCTACGAGTGGAATAAAAATTTAATTTTTTCGTCGAAAACCAAGATTCCGATCGGTCTACGAGTGGAATAAAAATTTAATTTTTTCGTCAAAGTCCGAGATTCCGATCGGTCTACGAGTGGAATAAAAATTTAATTTTTTCGTCGTAAACCAAGATTCCGATCGGTCTACGAGTGGAGAAAATTTTTTCTTATTTCGTCAAAGTCCGAGATTCCGATCGGTCTACGAGTGGAATAAAAATTTAATTTTTTCGTCGAAAACCAAGATTCCGATCGGTCTACGAGTGGAGAAAATTTTTTTTCATTTCGTCAAAGTCCGAGATTCCGATCGGTCTACGAGTGGAATTAAAATTTAATTTTTTCGTCGAAAACCAAGATTCCGATCGGTCTACGAGTGGAGAAAATTTTTTCTCATTTCGTCAAAGTCCGAGATTCCGATCGGTCTACGAGTGGAATTAAAATTTAATTTTTTCGTCGAAAACCAAGATTCCGATCGGTCTACGAGTGGAATAAAAATTTAATTTTTTCGTCAAAGTCCGAGATTCCGATCGGTCTACGAGTGGAATAAAAATTTAATTTTTTCGTCGAAAACCAAGATTCCGATCGGTCTACGAGTGGAATTAAAATTTAATTTTTTCGTCGAAAACCAAGATTCTGATCGGTCTACGAGTGGAGAAAATTTTTTCTCATTTCGTCAAAGTCCGAGATTCCGATCGGTCTACGAGTGGAATTAAAATTTAATTTTTTCGTCGAAAACCAAGATTCCGATCGGTCTACGAGTGGAGAAAATTTTTTCTCATTTCGTCAAAGTCCGAGATTCCGATCGGTCTACGAGTGGAATAAAAATTTAATTTTTTCGTCGAAAACCAAGATTCCGATCGGTCTACGAGTGGAATAAAAATTTAATTTTTTCGTCAAAGTCCGAGATTCCGATCGGTCTACGAGTGGAATAAAAATTTAATTTTTTCGTCGTAAACCAAGATTCCGATCGGTCTACGAGTGGAGAAAATTTTTTCTTATTTCGTCAAAGTCCGAGATTCCGATCGGTCTACGAGTGGAATAAAAATTTAATTTTTTCGTCGAAAACCAAGATTCCGATCGGTCTACGAGTGGAATTAAAATTTAATTTTTTCGTCGAAAACCAAGATTCTGATCGGTCTACGAGTGGAGAAAATTTTTTCTCATTTCGTCAAAGTCCGAGATTCCGATCGGTCTACGAGTGGAATTAAAATTTAATTTTTTCGTCGAAAACCAAGATTCCGATCGGTCTACGAGTGGAGAAAATTTTTTCTCATTTCGTCAAAGTCCGAGATTCCGATCGGTCTACGAGTGGAATAAAAATTTAATTTTTTCGTCGAAAACCAAGATTCCGATCGGTCTACGAGTGGAATTAAAATTTAATTTTTTCGTCGAAAACCAAGATTCCGATCGGTCTACGAGTGGAGAAAATTTTTTCTCATTTCGTCAAAGTCCGAGATTCCGATCGGTCTACGAGTGGAATAAAAATTTAATTTTTTCGTCGAAAACCAAGATTCCGATCGGTCTACGAGTGGAATTAAAATTTATTTTTTTCGTCGAAAACCAAGATTCTGATCGGTCTACGAGTGGAGAAAATTTTTTCTCATTTCGTCAAAGTCCGAGATTCCGATCGGTCTACGAGTGGAATAAAAATTTAATTTTTTCGTCGAAAACCAAGATTCCGATCGGTCTACGAGTGGAATAAAAATTTAATTTTTTCGTCAAAGTCCGAGATTCCGATCGGTCTACGAGTGGAATAAAAATTTAATTTTTTCGTCGAAAACCAAGATTCCGATCGGTCTACGAGTGGAGAAAATTTTTTCTTATTTCGTCAAAGTCCGAGATTCCGATCGGTCTACGAGTGGAATAAAAATTTAATTTTTTCGTCGAAAACCAAGATTCCGATCGGTCTACGAGTGGAATAAAAATTTAATTTTTTCGTCAAAGTCCGAGATTCCGATCGGTCTACGAGTGGAATAAAAATTTAATTTTTTCGTCAAAGTCCGAGATTCCGATCGGTCTACGAGTGGAATTAAAATTTAATTTTTTCGTCGAAAACCAAGATTCCGATCGGTCTACGAGTGGAATAAAAATTTAATTTTTTCGTCAAAGTCCGAGATTCCGATCGGTCTACGAGTGGAATAAAAATTTAATTTTTTCGTCGTAAACCAAGATTCTGATCGGTCTACGAGTGGAGAAAATTTTTTCTCATTTCGTCAAAGTCCGAGATTCCGATCGGTCTACGAGTGGAATTAAAATTTAATTTTTTCGTCGAAAACCGAGATTCCGATCGGTCTACGAGTGGAGAAAATTTTTTCTCATTTCGTCAAAGTCCGAGATTTTGATCGGTCTACGAGTGGAATTAAAATTTAATTTTTTCGTCGAAAACCAAGATTCCGATCGGTCTACGAGTGGAATTAAAATTTAATTTTTTCGTCGAAAACCAAGATTCCGATCGGTCTACGAGTGGAATAAAAATTTAATTTTTTCGTCAAAGTCCGAGATTCCGATCGGTCTACGAGTGGAATAAAAATTTGATTTTTTCGTCGAAAACCAAGATTCCGATCGGTCTACGAGTGGAATAAAAATTTAATTTTTTCGTCAAAGTCCGAGATTCCGATCGGTCTACGAGTGGAATAAAAATTTAATTTTTTCGTCGTAAACCAAGATTCTGATCGGTCTACGAGTGGAGAAAATTTTTTCTCATTTCGTCAAAGTCCGAGATTCCGATCGGTCTACGAGTGGAATTAAAATTTAATTTTTTCGTCGAAAACCAAGATTCCGATCGGTCTACGAGTGGAGAAAATTTTTTCTCATTTCGTCAAAGTCCGAGATTCCGATCGGTCTACGAGTGGAATAAAAATTTAATTTTTTCGTCGAAAACCAAGATTCCGATCGGTCTACGAGTGGAATAAAAATTTAATTTTTTCGTCAAAGTCCGAGATTCCGATCGGTCTACGAGTGGAATAAAAATTTAATTTTTTCGTCGAAAACCAAGATTCCGATCGGTCTACGAGTGGAGAAAATTTTTTCTCATTTCGTCAAAGTCCGAGATTCCGATCGGTCTACGAGTGGAATAAAAATTTAATTTTTTCGTCGAAAACCAAGATTCCGATCGGTCTACGAGTGGAGAAAATTTTTTCTCATTTCGTCAAAGTCCGAGATTCCGATCGGTCTACGAGTGGAATAAAAATTTAATTTTTTCGTCGAAAACCAAGATTCCGATCGGTCTACGAGTGGAATAAAAATTTAATTTTTTCGTCAAAGTCCGAGATTCCGATCGGTCTACGAGTGGAATAAAAATTTAATTTTTTCGTCGAAAACCAAGATTCCGATCGGTCTACGAGTGGAATTAAAATTTAATTTTTTCGTCGAAAACCAAGATTCTGATCGGTCTACGAGTGGAGAAAATTTTTTCTCATTTCGTCAAAGTCCGAGATTCCGATCGGTCTACGAGTGGAATTAAAATTTAATTTTTTCGTCGAAAACCAAGATTCCGATCGGTCTACGAGTGGAGAAAATTTTTTCTCATTTCGTCAAAGTCCGAGATTCCGATCGGTCTACGAGTGGAATAAAAATTTAATTTTTTCGTCGAAAACCAAGATTCCGATCGGTCTACGAGTGGAATAAAAATTTAATTTTTTCGTCAAAGTCCGAGATTCCGATCGGTCTACGAGTGGAATAAAAATTTAATTTTTTCGTCGTAAACCAAGATTCCGATCGGTCTACGAGTGGAGAAAATTTTTTCTTATTTCGTCAAAGTCCGAGATTCCGATCGGTCTACGAGTGGAATAAAAATTTAATTTTTTCGTCGAAAACCAAGATTCCGATCGGTCTACGAGTGGAGAAAATTTTTTTTCATTTCGTCAAAGTCCGAGATTCCGATCGGTCTACGAGTGGAATTAAAATTTAATTTTTTCGTCGAAAACCAAGATTCCGATCGGTCTACGAGTGGAGAAAATTTTTTCTCATTTCGTCAAAGTCCGAGATTCCGATCGGTCTACGAGTGGAATTAAAATTTAATTTTTTCGTCGAAAACCAAGATTCCGATCGGTCTACGAGTGGAATAAAAATTTAATTTTTTCGTCAAAGTCCGAGATTCCGATCGGTCTACGAGTGGAATAAAAATTTAATTTTTTCGTCGAAAACCAAGATTCCGATCGGTCTACGAGTGGAGAAAATTTTTTCTCATTTCGTCAAAGTCCGAGATTCCGATCGGTCTACGAGTGGAATAAAAATTTAATTTTTTCGTCGAAAACCAAGATTCCGATCGGTCTACGAGTGGAATTAAAATTTAATTTTTTCGTCGAAAACCAAGATTCTGATCGGTCTACGAGTGGAGAAAATTTTTTCTTATCTCGTCAAAGTCCGAGATTCCGATCGGTCTACGAGTGGAATTAAAATTTAATTTTTTCGTCGAAAACCAAGATTCTGATCGGTCTACGAGTGGAGAAAATTTTTTCTCATTTCGTCAAAGTCCGAGATTCCGATCGGTCTACGAGTGGAATTAAAATTTAATTTTTTCGTCGAAAACCAAGATTCCGATCGGTCTACGAGTGGAGAAAATTTTTTCTCATTTCGTCAAAGTCCGAGATTCCGATCGGTCTACGAGTGGAATAAAAATTTAATTTTTTCGTCGAAAACCAAGATTCCGATCGGTCTACGAGTGGAATAAAAATTTAATTTTTTCGTCAAAGTCCGAGATTCCGATCGGTCTACGAGTGGAATAAAAATTTAATTTTTTCGTCGAAAACCAAGATTCCGATCGGTCTACGAGTGGAGAAAATTTTTTCTCATTTCGTCAAAGTCCGAGATTCCGATCGGTCTACGAGTGGAATTAAAATTTAATTTTTTCGTCGAAAACCAAGATTCCGATCGGTCTACGAGTGGAATAAAAATTTAATTTTTTCGTCAAAGTCCGAGATTCCGATCGGTCTACGAGTGGAATAAAAATTTAATTTTTTCGTCGAAAACCAAGATTCCGATCGGTCTACGAGTGGAATTAAAATTTAATTTTTTCGTCGAAAACCAAGATTCTGATCGGTCTACGAGTGGAGAAAATTCTTTCTTATCTCGTCAAAGTCCGAGATTCCGATCGGTCTACGAGTGGAATTAAAATTTAATTTTTTCGTCGAAAACCAAGATTCTGATCGGTCTACGAGTGGAGAAAATTTTTTCTCATTTCGTCAAAGTCCGAGATTCCGATCGGTCTACGAGTGGAATTAAAATTTAATTTTTTCGTCGAAAACCAAGATTCCGATCGGTCTACGAGTGGAGAAAATTTTTTCTCATTTCGTCAAAGTCCGAGATTCCGATCGGTCTACGAGTGGAATTAAAATTTAATTTTTTCGTCGAAAACCAAGATTCCGATCGGTCTACGAGTGGAATAAAAATTTAATTTTTTCGTCAAAGTCCGAGATTCCGATCGGTCTACGAGTGGAATAAAAATTTAATTTTTTCGTCGAAAACCAAGATTCCGATCGGTCTACGAGTGGAATTAAAATTTAATTTTTTCGTCGAAAACCAAGATTCTGATCGGTCTACGAGTGGAGAAAATTTTTTCTCATTTCGTCAAAGTCCGAGATTCCGATCGGTCTACGAGTGGAATTAAAATTTAATTTTTTCGTCGAAAACCAAGATTCCGATCGGTCTACGAGTGGAGAAAATTTTTTCTCATTTCGTCAAAGTCCGAGATTCCGATCGGTCTACGAGTGGAATAAAAATTTAATTTTTTCGTCGAAAACCAAGATTCCGATCGGTCTACGAGTGGAATAAAAATTTAATTTTTTCGTCAAAGTCCGAGATTCCGATCGGTCTACGAGTGGAATAAAAATTTAATTTTTTCGTCGTAAACCAAGATTCCGATCGGTCTACGAGTGGAGAAAATTTTTTCTTATTTCGTCAAAGTCCGAGATTCCGATCGGTCTACGAGTGGAATAAAAATTTAATTTTTTCGTCGAAAACCAAGATTCCGATCGGTCTACGAGTGGAATTAAAATTTAATTTTTTCGTCGAAAACCAAGATTCTGATCGGTCTACGAGTGGAGAAAATTTTTTCTCATTTCGTCAAAGTCCGAGATTCCGATCGGTCTACGAGTGGAATTAAAATTTAATTTTTTCGTCGAAAACCAAGATTCCGATCGGTCTACGAGTGGAGAAAATTTTTTCTCATTTCGTCAAAGTCCGAGATTCCGATCGGTCTACGAGTGGAATAAAAATTTAATTTTTTCGTCGAAAACCAAGATTCCGATCGGTCTACGAGTGGAATAAAAATTTAATTTTTTCGTCAAAGTCCGAGATTCCGATCGGTCTACGAGTGGAATAAAAATTTAATTTTTTCGTCGTAAACCAAGATTCCGATCGGTCTACGAGTGGAGAAAATTTTTTCTTATTTCGTCAAAGTCCGAGATTCCGATCGGTCTACGAGTGGAATAAAAATTTAATTTTTTCGTCGAAAACCAAGATTCCGATCGGTCTACGAGTGGAGAAAATTTTTTTTCATTTCGTCAAAGTCCGAGATTCCGATCGGTCTACGAGTGGAATTAAAATTTAATTTTTTCGTCGAAAACCAAGATTCCGATCGGTCTACGAGTGGAGAAAATTTTTTCTCATTTCGTCAAAGTCCGAGATTCCGATCGGTCTACGAGTGGAATTAAAATTTAATTTTTTCGTCGAAAACCAAGATTCCGATCGGTCTACGAGTGGAATAAAAATTTAATTTTTTCGTCAAAGTCCGAGATTCCGATCGGTCTACGAGTGGAATAAAAATTTAATTTTTTCGTCGAAAACCAAGATTCCGATCGGTCTACGAGTGGAGAAAATTTTTTCTCATTTCGTCAAAGTCCGAGATTCCGATCGGTCTACGAGTGGAATTAAAATTTAATTTTTTCGTCGAAAACCAAGATTCCGATCGGTCTACGAGTGGAGAAAATTTTTTCTCATTTCGTCAAAGTCCGAGATTCCGATCGGTCTACGAGTGGAATTAAAATTTAATTTTTTCGTCGAAAATCAAGATTCCGATCGGTCTACGAATGAATTTTTTTTCAGATATTTGTTTCTCATATCTATGATAGAAAATGAACGATATTTTTGTTATTCGTTATTTGTTTTAATTCAGACCCGATTTCGTGATTTACAACCAAAGATACAACAAATAAAAATTGTTCGTACGAAATTATAATTTGTGAAAAAAAAAATATTTTTCTCGCTAAACGTAATTACAATTTATTATCCATTGTTTATTGAAAAATGTCAATACGTATACAGGCGTTTGTTATTCATGAAAAAATGTTATTTGTTGAATTTTATTTTTCGTGTTACTTTTCGCTCTAAGTCCGAGCACGCGACCCGGCTACGGGCCTCTCAGCGCTTGTGCAGCCGCCTTGAGCCCCGTGTATAAGCCGTGCGTCGCCGAACCGCAGGCGCGTCAGCTCGTTACTATAAGAGGAGGCGAGTCCGCGGCTCTACCGAGTCCAGCACTGCTACACTCCCTTGCTACACTAGCTGGTCTATACCGGTTGGTCGTATGAATTTACAAATATCTCACGCATCCTTACCACGAGTCGACGTCTATGACCGAATGGCTCTTATGTGGTAACCCATTTATGGTGATATTTATGAAATACAATAAAAGTATACCGAGCATCGACTCACCCAATTCCGGGCGAGAGAATACATGTAAACGAAAAAATATATAAAATATATTTCGTTGCATGTGAAACAAATAACAAGAAAAATAAGTGTCGCAAGAGGCACGTCAACTCGCTCAGAACATAAATGTGTTTCTAGCGTGATGAGTTTATGAGAAATTTTACGAAATTTTATAAAGCGGATTCGGGCTTGGATAAAATTCTATAGTCGCGATCCGTAGCCGAGTTGACGGAGAAGTCTCATTTGTTGAGACCCGTAACTGAGCGAAAAAGAAAATTATAAAAAA
>OZ012707.1:36713978-36721478 GCA_963942595.1 Cylloceria caligata | reverse complement strand
CCCGGCGAGGCGCGATCCGACGTAAGTCGCCGTCGCCGGGATGTTGCATTTGTTCGTCCGCGCGCTTGATACGTGTATGAGAGATTATAGAGAGAAACTGTGTTTAACAATGTGCGGCGTGTTTATGTCGTCGGGTCCCATCTCGCTCACAATGGAGGATCCCCGTAGAGAGGGAGGAGAGCGCGCGCGCCCGAATGTGTGCGCGCGCGCGCTGTCCGAGGTTATTAAATGAATTTTCGCCCGAACACACGAACGTGAATCGTCTCTACGACGATTTCAGACAGTTTCGCTGTCGTTCGGAGAGACGCTCGTCTCTCCGTCGACTCGCGTGTCGCGCTCCACGGCGCGGACACGCGAAACATCTTGTCGCGTAGACACACGGGGCGCGTGACTTAGCTGTCGTGCGCGCCTCGGTGTCTCTCCGTCGAGTTTGTTAATATGAGAAAACTGAATGAAAAAATAATTCCACATGATTACCCTGAACGGTGGATCACTTGGCTCGTGGGTCGATGAAGAACGCAGCTAATTGCGCGTCAACTTGTGAACTGCAGGACACATGAACATCGACATTTCGAACGCACATTGCGGTCCACGGATACAATTCCCGGACCACGCCTGGCTGAGGGTCGTTTTTCGTACAATAAACTGCTCATTGCGAGCGAGTGTGAGCGTTCGTCGAAACTTCGCGTGCTCTCGGGTGCGCGGATGCGTCGGCGTCGTTTGAAATGAAAATTCGGTGCCGAACCCACAAGAGTAGTCGTTGCTGCGCACAGGTGAAAACGCGCGATGCCTTTGAGAGTGGTGTCGTGTCTTGCGTTGTTGCGCGCGCCCGGGGTACTTAATTAATGCATATCTCGTTTCTCGTGTGTGAATCACGTGTGCTGCGTTGTTGGTCGTGTTGCGACGTCGTGGACAAAGAAGGATGAAACAAAGTGCTTGTAAAATTTCGCTTTGTGTCCGACGGTGTCCGCGCGCCCACGATCGCTACTTATTTTCGCATGCATGCGTGTCCCCGAGAATTCTCTGAGAATATGTTTTTTTTTTGGTACAACGCGCGCCCGCGCGCGCACGCAAGCGCGCACTTGTCAACATCGCTGAAAATCCTGTTTGGCACTTCTCGTTGCTTGGGGGTAAGCCCGATGAGCGGTGTGATATTACGAGTGCCCGGTATATTTGGGTGCGCGTGCACGGAGGCATATTTACACATATGTGTCTGGCACGCGCCCACGGTTGCGTTCTCGTTGTCACGTGTTTTTATTTGATAAAAACGAAAGCCGCGTCTAAACTATTGCGAGAGAGAAGCGCATGATATCTCGAGCGGTCTGTATGACGGAAAGTCGGAGCCGGAGAGTGAGTCACGACGCGTGTTTTGCGCGCGCGCCCGTTATCTTGAAATTCTCCACGGCCGGTCGATCGAGTCCCGGGGCTACTTGTAGTTTAAACGGACAGATACGACTGTGAAGCCGCGCATGAGAAACAAGAGAAGCGCGCTTGTAGCGCGCGCATATACACGTGCAAGCTGACTGTCGAACGGTGGCATCTCTCCGAGGCTCTCATCCGTCGGTATTACGCGCTTGAGTTTTATTAACGCTTTATCGCAAACAAATTTTAACACAAACGACGACCTCAGAGCAGGCGAGACTACCCGCTGAATTTAAGCATATTACTAAGCGGAGGAAAAGAAACTAACCAGGATTTCCTTAGTAGCGGCGAGCGAACAGGAAAGAGCCCAGCACTGAATCCCGCGGCACTGTCGCTGGGAAATGTAGTGTTCGGGAGGATCCACTTATCCCGAGGCGTATGCTCGAGTCCAAGTCCATCTTGAATGGGGCCAATTACCCGTAGAGGGTGCCAGGCCCGTAGTGACCGGGACGCGCTTCGGGAGGATCTCTCCTTAGAGTCGGGTTGCTTGAGAGTGCAGCTCTAAGAGGGTGGTAAACTCCATCTAAGGCTAAATATGACCACGAGACCGATAGCGAACAAGTACCGTGAGGGAAAGTTGAAAAGAACTTTGAAGAGAGAGTTCAAGAGTACGTGAAACCGTTCAGGGGTAAACCTGAGAAACCCAAAAGATCGAATGGGGAGATTCATCGTCAGCGATGCTGGCACGTGTGCGGTTCGCGATGCCGGAGACTTCGGTCTCGTGGCACGCGTCCGTATGTTTTTTATTGCCTGGTATCGTCGGCGTGCACTTCTCCCCTAGTAGGACGTCGCGACCCGTTGGGTGTCGGTCTACGGGCCGGGTGGGCGCCTGTCTCGTGTGCGCTTCACGGCGACACTGCGAGGCAGACCCCCGGCATACCGACCGGCTGCCCGGCGGTACTCGCAAGGTATCTGGCCGCAAATATTCGAACTGCGTCCGGCCCGTCGCAAGCGAGGCAAGTGTTTCCCGAATGTACGGATCTAATGCCGTCATCGGTCCTTGCCAGCTGTTGGTTGACGGTGCCCTAGGACTGGCTATAAAAATTATGATACCGGTCAGCGACGCTACTGCTTTGGGTACTTTCAGGACCCGTCTTGAAACACGGACCAAGGAGTCTAACATGTGCGCGAGTCATTGGGAACTATTAAGCCTAAAGGCGCAATGAAAGTGAAGGTCGGCCTTGCGCCGACCGAGGGAGGATGGGCCGCGTCACGATGCGGTCCCGCACTCCCGGGGCGTCTCGTTCTCATTGCGAGAAGAGGCGCACCCAGAGCGTACACGTTGGGACCCGAAAGATGGTGAACTATGCCTGGTCAGGACGAAGTCAGGGGAAACCCTGATGGAGGTCCGTAGCGATTCTGACGTGCAAATCGATCGTCGGAACTGGGTATAGGGGCGAAAGACTAATCGAACCATCTAGTAGCTGGTTCCCTCCGAAGTTTCCCTCAGGATAGCTGGCACTCGCTCTTATGCGAGTCTCATCTGGTAAAGCGAATGATTAGAGGCCTTGGGGCCGAAACGACCTCAACCTATTCTCAAACTTTAAATGGGTGAGATCTCTGGCTTGCTCGAACGGTGAAGCCACGAGATTTCGGATCAGAGTGCCAAGTGGGCCAATTTTGGTAAGCAGAACTGGCGCTGTGGGATGAACCAAACGCAGAGTTAAGGCGCCTAAGTCGACGCTTATGGGATACCATGAAAGGCGTTGGTTGCTTAAGACAGCAGGACGGTGGCCATGGAAGTCGGAATCCGCTAAGGAGTGTGTAACAACTCACCTGCCGAAGCAACTAGCCCTGAAAATGGATGGCGCTGAAGCGTCGCGCCTATACTCTGCCGTCAGTGGCAAGTGAGGCGGAGAATTTATTCTCCGTCATGAAGCCCTGACGAGTAGGAGGGTCGCGGCGGTGTGCGCAGAAGGGTCTGGGCGTGAGCCTGCCTGGAGCCGCCGTCGGTGCAGATCTTGGTGGTAGTAGCAAATACTCCAGCGAGGCCCTGGAGGACTGACGTGGAGAAGGGTTTCGTGTGAACAGCCGTTGCACACGAGTCAGTCGATCCTAAGCCCTAGGAGAAATCCTATGTTGATGACGGTGTTTGAGTCACAGAGAAAAGTAATATCTTATTACGTGTCACACCCGTCGGGCGAAAGGGAATCCGGTTCCTATTCCGGAACCCGGCAGCGGAACCGTATACAATTCGGGCCCTCGCAAGAGAGTTCGTCGGGGTAACCCAAAATGACCTGGAGACGCCGTCGGGAGATCCGGGAAGAGTTTTCTTTTCTGCATAAGCGTTCGAGTTCCCTGGAAACCTCTAGCAGGGAGATAGGGTTTGGAACGCGAAGAGCACCGCAGTTGCGGCGGTGTCCGGATCTTCCCCTCGGACCTTGAAAATCCAGGAGAGGGCCACGTGGAGGTGTCGCGCCGGTTCGTACCCATATCCGCAGCAGGTCTCCAAGGTAAAGAGCCTCTAGTCGATAGACTAATGTAGGTAAGGGAAGTCGGCAAATTGGATCCGTAACTTCGGAATAAGGATTGGCTCTGAGGAGCGGGGCGCGTCGGGCTTGTTAGGGAAGCGGGTTTGGCTAACGTGCCGGGCCTGGGCGAGGTGAACGATGGGAATCTCTTCACGGGGATTTCCGTTGGAGATCCGAGCTCGGTCCCGTGCCTTGGCCTCCCGCGGATCTTCCTTGCTGCGAGGCTTCCTTGGCGGCTTCGGTCGTCTTGGTCGTCCTCTTCGGCCGCCATTCAACGCTCAGCTCAGAACTGGCACGGACTAGGGGAATCCGACTGTCTAATTAAAACAAAGCATTGCGATGGCCCTCGCGGGTGTTGACGCAATGTGATTTCTGCCCAGTGCTCTGAATGTCAACGTGAAGAAATTCAAGCAAGCGCGGGTAAACGGCGGGAGTAACTATGACTCTCTTAAGGCAGGGCTCTCGGCGGTTTCTACCGTCGGGAGACGGGCTTGACGAACCCGCCGCTCCCTAGTTGGTTCACCGTAAGGTCCTTCGGGGCCATGTGCCTGCCTCCCTGCTTTAGAGCGGCGGTGGACCGGCGTCGAGATTCGGTTTGGTGGTGCTGCGCTTCGGCTTGGTGCCGCCTTACTTGGCTTTCGACGTCTGGGGGGAGGCTGGAGCTTTGCTCCTCGGGGGTGGTGGGTTGCCAGCCCGTCACCTCGACAAACCGTGGGCCCTAATTTAAATGAAAATGAAAATCTCCGGCGTACTCGGAGCGCCGGTCCTGCGGTAGCGGCCACAGTCGCATCAGCGTCCCACGATCCCGCACCCCCCCTTGAGCGTCCCCTTGCCCGTCCTGCTCGACAACGCCCCCGTCTATATCCACCGAACCCACCGGACCCAGGGCCCGCGCCTCCACCGCAGCGGGTCCAATCACCTGGGTTTCACTGCACTAACTGCGATCGCTCGTTCCTAACTAAAACCGGTCTCGGTGTGCACCGAAGTCGCAGTCACCGTGAAGAGGTCAATGCGGAAGTACGTCTTCCGGCGGTTAAAGTGCGATGGGGCCAAGAGGAGCGTAGGCTCCTCGCGAGGGAGGAGGCTTTGGCCGTGTCCCGCCATGTACGCTTCGTTAACCAACATCTGTACGAAGTGTTTGGTGGGGCGCGGACCCTTGATAGTATCAAGGGTGTCCGAAGGGGCGCGGAGTATAAGGCCCTGGTGGCTGCCGCGTCCCTGGATCTGCATGCTGTCCCGGAGCGGGTGGTTGTTGTGTCACCCGTGGTTGAGGATAGCGGCAGTGATTCCGAGGCCTCCTCGCCCGGGCATCGGTTGGCGGGGGGAGAACTTCCGGGTACTCCTCCGCGTACGCCGACCGTGGCGGAATTATCACCTCTTCCGCTGGCCCGGGCATCTCCTCGCGCCAGAACATCTGGCCGCTGGAGCGCTATGTACGGCAGTCTCGATGATGCGATACTCCGGCTTCTGCCGGTTGTGGAACAGATTCGAGCCTTCGGGGCGTCCCGTCTCGTCGAGATTGGTAATGACTTTCTCGACGGACGGGACGTCTCGGTGGGATGCCGTACGTGGCTCCAGCAAGTGTTCCCGCCACCGTCGGTAAGACGGCCGCGCAGACCGAATCACGGACGTGTCCCTGTAAGGGTGCCGAGGAAGCAGCGCCGTCGCCGGGAGTATGCCCGCATACAGCGGCTCTTCAAAACATCTATGGGAAGAGCCGCCAAAGAAGTCCTGGATGGGGCGGTTGAGTCGCAGACCCCCGATGTTGCGGTAATGACCGAGCATTGGGGGCCGTACGTGGCTCAACCTTCACTGGAAGTCCCCCAGGCGCATCGGGTCCGTTCGCGGCCCGATCTTGAGTATGTGTGGTACCCGGTGACCTGTGAGGAGGTTGAGGGCGTTGCGATTTCCATCTCTTCGGCACCTGGGATTGACGGCGTTACCGCGAGACAGTGGCGTTCCGTTCCGGCGAGTGTTAAAGCTCTCCTCTTCAACATCGTCCTTGCTCGGGGAGTATTCCCTGAAGAGTTGCTGGTTAGTAGGACTGTGTTCGTCCCTAAGAAAGTTGAAGCGCTGCTGCCTGCGGACTTTCGACCGATCAGTATTGCATCGGTTGTGGTCCGTCATCTCCACAAGATTCTGGCGCAACGAGTGCGCGATGCGAATCTTGTGGATGAGAGGCAGCGGTGCTTCGACGATGGGTGCGCGGAAAATGTCACCGCGTTGGCTGCGCTGTTAGAGGATTCGAGGCGACACCTCCGGGAACTTAACGTAGTTTCCCTGGACGTCGCCAAGGCCTTCGACAGTGTCAGTCATAACGCAATCCGCGCTGTCTTGGGACGTACCGGTCTACCTCCGGGCTTTGTCAACTATATGGCCCGGACGTACGCCAGTAGCTTGACGGTGTTTGAAGTGGGAGGCGCTCGGTCGGATCGGATACGCGTCAACAGAGGGGTACGGCAGGGCGACCCGCTGTCCTCGATGTTGTTCTGTCTCGTGGTCAACGAGGTGCTACGTTCGATTCCGGTTGATGTTGGGTACGAGATGGGTGGATGTCGGGTGAACGCTCTTGCGTATGCCGACGACATCCTCCTGATAGCGGCGTCCAGGGTAGGTATGCGGATCGCACTCCAGAGGTTCGAGGATGAGGCGCGTATTCATGGGCTCTCGTTGAATGCTGCCAAGTGTGCGGCGCTGTCCATCGTACCTGCCGGCAAGCAGAAGAAATATAAGGTTCTGACTCACCCCGAGTTCCATCTGGCTGATGGCACTGCCATCCGCCAGTTATCTCCCACCATGGAGTGGAGATACCTCGGGGTTGATTTTAGGCCTATAGGACCAAAGCGAGCTGGCAGTGTACTCTCCGTTGAGATGGACAGACTAACGAGGGCTCCTCTGAAACCGCAGCAGCGGCTTAAAATCCTTCGCTGCTTCCTTATTCCTCGTTATTATCATTCACTTGTTTTGGCAGGGGCCACGCTCGGGAAACTGAGGGCCCTTGACAGGCAGGTGCGTGATAACATCAGGAGATGGCTCCGCTTCCCGCACGACACACCGACTGGTTATTTCCATGCTTCCTGCCGGGATGGGGGGCTTGGCATACCATCTTTCACCACGACGGTGCCGGGGCTCCTACGAGAGCGCCTTAGGCACCTGGAACATTCCTCTTCGCTGTCCGTGAGGGCGGTCGCGACGTCTGACTGGGTCGATAAACGGCTCGGTTGGGCTGATCGGGCGCTCACACGTGACGGGGTACTCTTGAGTACCTCAGCGAAGAGGGAGTCGTGGTGGGCCAAGCGCCTCCACTCCTCGGTGGATGGCCGCGAATTGCGTGAGTGTGGAAATACCAGTCTGTCCACCTCGTGGGTCGATGCGGGAAGTTTCGGTGTACCCGGACGTGATTATGTACAGTATCATCATGTTCGGGTTAACTGTCTACCCACACGCGTACGTACGTCGCGTGGTGTCCGTAGACAAACGCAAGAGGTGCAGTGCCGCGCTGGCTGTCGGGTAACCGAAACAGCAGCGCACGTCATCCAGGCCTGCCACCGAACACACGGCGGTCGCGTCAAGCGGCATAACGCCGTGTGTAAGGTTATTGCCTCTG
>OZ012707.1:36698978-36708978 GCA_963942595.1 Cylloceria caligata | reverse complement strand
CACAAGTATTCTTCTCGAAGCAATGCGCGTGGAATAAATGAAATTCAATTGTCGCATTTTTTTTCACAAGTTTCTCTTCTTCGTTTATCGAAGCAACGTGCGTGGAATAAATAACAAACATTAATTCTTTTAATTTTGTTTTTCCCAAGTACACTTTTACGATTAACGAAGCAATGCGCGTGCAAGAATTTCATATTTTTTTCTTAAACGACGATGCAAGCAATGCGCGTGGATGGAGGTTATTATCTTTTGTTTTATTCAAAGCGGACAGAAGCAATCCGCGATAAAGAGAATATCATGTACGACGCTCTTCGCGGGGGCTAAAAATACAAGTGGAAGGAAAATTAAATTTTTTTGCCCAAAAACAAAAATTCCGATCGGTCTACGAGTGGAATTTTTTTTTTTTTTTTTCGTCGAAAATCAAGATTCCGATCGGTCTACGAGTGAAAGAAAAATTAAAGTTTTTCGTCGAAAATCAAGATTCCGATCGGTCTACGAGTGGAATAATAATTTAATTTTTTCGTCGAAAATCAAGATTCCGATCGGTTTACGAGTGAAAGAAAAATTTAATTTTTTCGTCGAAAACCAAGATTCCGATCGGTCTACGAGTGGAATAAAAATTTAATTTTTTCGTCAAAGTCCGAGATTCCGATCGGTCTACGAGTGGAATAAAAATTTAATTTTTTCGTCGAAAACCAAGATTCCGATCGGTCTACGAGTGGAGAAAATTTTTTCTCATTTCGTCAAAGTCCGAGATTCCGATCGGTCTACGAGTGGAATTAAAATTTAATTTTTTCGTCGAAAACCAAGATTCCGATCGGTCTACGAGTGGAATAAAAATTTAATTTTTTCGTCAAAGTCCGAGATTCCGATCGGTCTACGAGTGGAATAAAAATTTAATTTTTTCGTCGAAAACCAAGATTCCGATCGGTCTACGAGTGGAGAAAATTTTTTCTCATTTCGTCAAAGTCCGAGATTCCGATCGGTCTACGAGTGGAATTAAAATTTAATTTTTTCGTCGAAAACCAAGATTCCGATCGGTCTACGAGTGGAATAAAAATTTAATTTTTTCGTCAAAGTCCGAGATTCCGATCGGTCTACGAGTGGAATAAAAATTTAATTTTTTCGTCGAAAACCAAGATTCCGATCGGTCTACGAGTGGAATTAAAATTTAATTTTTTCGTCGAAAACCAAGATTCTGATCGGTCTACGAGTGGAGAAAATTCTTTCTTATCTCGTCAAAGTCCGAGATTCCGATCGGTCTACGAGTGGAATTAAAATTTAATTTTTTCGTCGAAAACCAAGATTCTGATCGGTCTACGAGTGGAGAAAATTTTTTCTCATTTCGTCAAAGTCCGAGATTCCGATCGGTCTACGAGTGGAATTAAAATTTAATTTTTTCGTCGAAAACCAAGATTCCGATCGGTCTACGAGTGGAGAAAATTTTTTCTCATTTCGTCAAAGTCCGAGATTCCGATCGGTCTACGAGTGGAATTAAAATTTAATTTTTTCGTCGAAAACCAAGATTCCGATCGGTCTACGAGTGGAATAAAAATTTAATTTTTTCGTCAAAGTCCGAGATTCCGATCGGTCTACGAGTGGAATAAAAATTTAATTTTTTCGTCAAAGTCCGAGATTCCGATCGGTCTACGAGTGGAATTAAAATTTATTTTTTTCGTCGAAAACCAAGATTCTGATCGGTCTACGAGTGGAGAAAATTTTTTCTCATTTCGTCAAAGTCCGAGATTCCGATCGGTCTACGAGTGGAATAAAAATTTAATTTTTTCGTCGAAAACCAAGATTCCGATCGGTCTACGAGTGGAATTAAAATTTATTTTTTTCGTCGAAAACCAAGATTCTGATCGGTCTACGAGTGGAGAAAATTTTTTCTCATTTCGTCAAAGTCCGAGATTCCGATCGGTCAACGAGTGGAATAAAAATTTAATTTTTTCGTCGAAAACCAAGATTCCGATCGGTCTACGAGTGGAATAAAAATTTAATTTTTTCGTCAAAGTCCGAGATTCCGATCGGTCTACGAGTGGAATAAAAATTTAATTTTTTCGTCGAAAACCAAGATTCCGATCGGTCTACGAGTGGAGAAAATTTTTTCTTATTTCGTCAAAGTCCGAGATTCCGATCGGTCTACGAGTGGAATAAAAATTTAATTTTTTCGTCGAAAACCAAGATTCCGATCGGTCTACGAGTGGAATAAAAATTTAATTTTTTCGTCAAAGTCCGAGATTCCGATCGGTCTACGAGTGGAATAAAAATTTAATTTTTTCGTCAAAGTCCGAGATTCCGATCGGTCTACGAGTGGAATTAAAATTTAATTTTTTCGTCGAAAACCAAGATTCCGATCGGTCTACGAGTGGAATAAAAATTTAATTTTTTCGTCAAAGTCCGAGATTCCGATCGGTCTACGAGTGGAATAAAAATTTAATTTTTTCGTCGTAAACCAAGATTCTGATCGGTCTACGAGTGGAGAAAATTTTTTCTCATTTCGTCAAAGTCCGAGATTCCGATCGGTCTACGAGTGGAATTAAAATTTAATTTTTTCGTCGAAAACCGAGATTCCGATCGGTCTACGAGTGGAGAAAATTTTTTCTCATTTCGTCAAAGTCCGAGATTTTGATCGGTCTACGAGTGGAATTAAAATTTAATTTTTTCGTCGAAAACCAAGATTCCGATCGGTCTACGAGTGGAATTAAAATTTAATTTTTTCGTCGAAAACCAAGATTCCGATCGGTCTACGAGTGGAATAAAAATTTAATTTTTTCGTCAAAGTCCGAGATTCCGATCGGTCTACGAGTGGAATAAAAATTTGATTTTTTCGTCAAAGTCCGAGATTCCGATCGGTCTACGAGTGGAATAAAAATTTAATTTTTTCGTCGAAAACCAAGATTCCGATCGGTCTACGAGTGGAATAAAAATTTAATTTTTTCGTCAAAGTCCGAGATTCCGATCGGTCTACGAGTGGAATAAAAATTTAATTTTTTCGTCGTAAACCAAGATTCTGATCGGTCTACGAGTGGAGAAAATTTTTTCTCATTTCGTCAAAGTCCGAGATTCCGATCGGTCTACGAGTGGAATTAAAATTTAATTTTTTCGTCGAAAACCAAGATTCCGATCGGTCTACGAGTGGAGAAAATTTTTTCTCATTTCGTCAAAGTCCGAGATTCCGATCGGTCTACGAGTGGAATAAAAATTTAATTTTTTCGTCGAAAACCAAGATTCCGATCGGTCTACGAGTGGAATAAAAATTTAATTTTTTCGTCAAAGTCCGAGATTCCGATCGGTCTACGAGTGGAATAAAAATTTAATTTTTTCGTCGAAAACCAAGATTCCGATCGGTCTACGAGTGGAGAAAATTTTTTCTCATTTCGTCAAAGTCCGAGATTCCGATCGGTCTACGAGTGGAATAAAAATTTAATTTTTTCGTCGAAAACCAAGATTCCGATCGGTCTACGAGTGGAGAAAATTTTTTCTCATTTCGTCAAAGTCCGAGATTCCGATCGGTCTACGAGTGGAATTAAAATTTAATTTTTTCGTCGAAAACCAAGATTCCGATCGGTCTACGAGTGGAATAAAAATTTAATTTTTTCGTCAAAGTCCGAGATTCCGATCGGTCTACGAGTGGAATAAAAATTTAATTTTTTCGTCGAAAACCAAGATTCCGATCGGTCTACGAGTGGAATTAAAATTTAATTTTTTCGTCGAAAACCAAGATTCTGATCGGTCTACGAGTGGAGAAAATTTTTTCTCATTTCGTCAAAGTCCGAGATTCCGATCGGTCTACGAGTGGAATTAAAATTTAATTTTTTCGTCGAAAACCAAGATTCCGATCGGTCTACGAGTGGAGAAAATTTTTTCTCATTTCGTCAAAGTCCGAGATTCCGATCGGTCTACGAGTGGAATAAAAATTTAATTTTTTCGTCGAAAACCAAGATTCCGATCGGTCTACGAGTGGAATAAAAATTTAATTTTTTCGTCAAAGTCCGAGATTCCGATCGGTCTACGAGTGGAATAAAAATTTAATTTTTTCGTCGTAAACCAAGATTCCGATCGGTCTACGAGTGGAGAAAATTTTTTCTTATTTCGTCAAAGTCCGAGATTCCGATCGGTCTACGAGTGGAATAAAAATTTAATTTTTTCGTCGAAAACCAAGATTCCGATCGGTCTACGAGTGGAGAAAATTTTTTTTCATTTCGTCAAAGTCCGAGATTCCGATCGGTCTACGAGTGGAATTAAAATTTAATTTTTTCGTCGAAAACCAAGATTCCGATCGGTCTACGAGTGGAATAAAAATTTAATTTTTTCGTCAAAGTCCGAGATTCCGATCGGTCTACGAGTGGAATAAAAATTTAATTTTTTCGTCGAAAACCAAGATTCCGATCGGTCTACGAGTGGAATTAAAATTTAATTTTTTCGTCGAAAACCAAGATTCTGATCGGTCTACGAGTGGAGAAAATTTTTTCTCATTTCGTCAAAGTCCGAGATTCCGATCGGTCTACGAGTGGAATTAAAATTTAATTTTTTCGTCGAAAACCAAGATTCCGATCGGTCTACGAGTGGAGAAAATTTTTTCTCATTTCGTCAAAGTCCGAGATTCCGATCGGTCTACGAGTGGAATAAAAATTTAATTTTTTCGTCGAAAACCAAGATTCCGATCGGTCTACGAGTGGAATAAAAATTTAATTTTTTCGTCAAAGTCCGAGATTCCGATCGGTCTACGAGTGGAATAAAAATTTAATTTTTTCGTCGTAAACCAAGATTCCGATCGGTCTACGAGTGGAGAAAATTTTTTCTTATTTCGTCAAAGTCCGAGATTCCGATCGGTCTACGAGTGGAATAAAAATTTAATTTTTTCGTCGAAAACCAAGATTCCGATCGGTCTACGAGTGGAATTAAAATTTAATTTTTTCGTCGAAAACCAAGATTCTGATCGGTCTACGAGTGGAGAAAATTTTTTCTCATTTCGTCAAAGTCCGAGATTCCGATCGGTCTACGAGTGGAATTAAAATTTAATTTTTTCGTCGAAAACCAAGATTCCGATCGGTCTACGAGTGGAGAAAATTTTTTCTCATTTCGTCAAAGTCCGAGATTCCGATCGGTCTACGAGTGGAATAAAAATTTAATTTTTTCGTCGAAAACCAAGATTCCGATCGGTCTACGAGTGGAATTAAAATTTAATTTTTTCGTCGAAAACCAAGATTCCGATCGGTCTACGAGTGGAGAAAATTTTTTCTCATTTCGTCAAAGTCCGAGATTCCGATCGGTCTACGAGTGGAATAAAAATTTAATTTTTTCGTCGAAAACCAAGATTCCGATCGGTCTACGAGTGGAATTAAAATTTATTTTTTTCGTCGAAAACCAAGATTCTGATCGGTCTACGAGTGGAGAAAATTTTTTCTCATTTCGTCAAAGTCCGAGATTCCGATCGGTCTACGAGTGGAATAAAAATTTAATTTTTTCGTCGAAAACCAAGATTCCGATCGGTCTACGAGTGGAATAAAAATTTAATTTTTTCGTCAAAGTCCGAGATTCCGATCGGTCTACGAGTGGAATAAAAATTTAATTTTTTCGTCGAAAACCAAGATTCCGATCGGTCTACGAGTGGAGAAAATTTTTTCTTATTTCGTCAAAGTCCGAGATTCCGATCGGTCTACGAGTGGAATAAAAATTTAATTTTTTCGTCGAAAACCAAGATTCCGATCGGTCTACGAGTGGAATAAAAATTTAATTTTTTCGTCAAAGTCCGAGATTCCGATCGGTCTACGAGTGGAATAAAAATTTAATTTTTTCGTCAAAGTCCGAGATTCCGATCGGTCTACGAGTGGAATTAAAATTTAATTTTTTCGTCGAAAACCAAGATTCCGATCGGTCTACGAGTGGAATAAAAATTTAATTTTTTCGTCAAAGTCCGAGATTCCGATCGGTCTACGAGTGGAATAAAAATTTAATTTTTTCGTCGTAAACCAAGATTCTGATCGGTCTACGAGTGGAGAAAATTTTTTCTCATTTCGTCAAAGTCCGAGATTCCGATCGGTCTACGAGTGGAATTAAAATTTAATTTTTTCGTCGAAAACCGAGATTCCGATCGGTCTACGAGTGGAGAAAATTTTTTCTCATTTCGTCAAAGTCCGAGATTTTGATCGGTCTACGAGTGGAATTAAAATTTAATTTTTTCGTCGAAAACCAAGATTCCGATCGGTCTACGAGTGGAATTAAAATTTAATTTTTTCGTCGAAAACCAAGATTCCGATCGGTCTACGAGTGGAATAAAAATTTAATTTTTTCGTCAAAGTCCGAGATTCCGATCGGTCTACGAGTGGAATAAAAATTTGATTTTTTCGTCAAAGTCCGAGATTCCGATCGGTCTACGAGTGGAATAAAAATTTAATTTTTTCGTCGAAAACCAAGATTCCGATCGGTCTACGAGTGGAATAAAAATTTAATTTTTTCGTCAAAGTCCGAGATTCCGATCGGTCTACGAGTGGAATAAAAATTTAATTTTTTCGTCGTAAACCAAGATTCTGATCGGTCTACGAGTGGAGAAAATTTTTTCTCATTTCGTCAAAGTCCGAGATTCCGATCGGTCTACGAGTGGAATTAAAATTTAATTTTTTCGTCGAAAACCAAGATTCCGATCGGTCTACGAGTGGAGAAAATTTTTTCTCATTTCGTCAAAGTCCGAGATTCCGATCGGTCTACGAGTGGAATAAAAATTTAATTTTTTCGTCGAAAACCAAGATTCCGATCGGTCTACGAGTGGAATAAAAATTTAATTTTTTCGTCAAAGTCCGAGATTCCGATCGGTCTACGAGTGGAATAAAAATTTAATTTTTTCGTCGAAAACCAAGATTCCGATCGGTCTACGAGTGGAGAAAATTTTTTCTCATTTCGTCAAAGTCCGAGATTCCGATCGGTCTACGAGTGGAATAAAAATTTAATTTTTTCGTCGAAAACCAAGATTCCGATCGGTCTACGAGTGGAGAAAATTTTTTCTCATTTCGTCAAAGTCCGAGATTCCGATCGGTCTACGAGTGGAATAAAAATTTAATTTTTTCGTCGAAAACCAAGATTCCGATCGGTCTACGAGTGGAATAAAAATTTAATTTTTTCGTCAAAGTCCGAGATTCCGATCGGTCTACGAGTGGAATAAAAATTTAATTTTTTCGTCGAAAACCAAGATTCCGATCGGTCTACGAGTGGAATTAAAATTTAATTTTTTCGTCGAAAACCAAGATTCTGATCGGTCTACGAGTGGAGAAAATTTTTTCTCATTTCGTCAAAGTCCGAGATTCCGATCGGTCTACGAGTGGAATTAAAATTTAATTTTTTCGTCGAAAACCAAGATTCCGATCGGTCTACGAGTGGAGAAAATTTTTTCTCATTTCGTCAAAGTCCGAGATTCCGATCGGTCTACGAGTGGAATAAAAATTTAATTTTTTCGTCGAAAACCAAGATTCCGATCGGTCTACGAGTGGAATAAAAATTTAATTTTTTCGTCAAAGTCCGAGATTCCGATCGGTCTACGAGTGGAATAAAAATTTAATTTTTTCGTCGTAAACCAAGATTCCGATCGGTCTACGAGTGGAGAAAATTTTTTCTTATTTCGTCAAAGTCCGAGATTCCGATCGGTCTACGAGTGGAATAAAAATTGAATTTTTTCGTCGAAAACCAAGATTCCGATCGGTCTACGAGTGGAGAAAATTTTTTTTCATTTCGTCAAAGTCCGAGATTCCGATCGGTCTACGAGTGGAATTAAAATTTAATTTTTTCGTCGAAAACCAAGATTCCGATCGGTCTACGAGTGGAGAAAATTTTTTCTCATTTCGTCAAAGTCCGAGATTCCGATCGGTCTACGAGTGGAATTAAAATTTAATTTTTTCGTCGAAAACCAAGATTCCGATCGGTCTACGAGTGGAATAAAAATTTAATTTTTTCGTCAAAGTCCGAGATTCCGATCGGTCTACGAGTGGAATAAAAATTTAATTTTTTCGTCGAAAACCAAGATTCCGATCGGTCTACGAGTGGAGAAAATTTTTTCTCATTTCGTCAAAGTCCGAGATTCCGATCGGTCTACGAGTGGAATAAAAATTTAATTTTTTCGTCGAAAACCAAGATTCCGATCGGTCTACGAGTGGAATTAAAATTTAATTTTTTCGTCGAAAACCAAGATTCTGATCGGTCTACGAGTGGAGAAAATTTTTTCTTATCTCGTCAAAGTCCGAGATTCCGATCGGTCTACGAGTGGAATTAAAATTTAATTTTTTCGTCGAAAACCAAGATTCTGATCGGTCTACGAGTGGAGAAAATTTTTTCTCATTTCGTCAAAGTCCGAGATTCCGATCGGTCTACGAGTGGAATTAAAATTTAATTTTTTCGTCGAAAACCAAGATTCCGATCGGTCTACGAGTGGAGAAAATTTTTTCTCATTTCGTCAAAGTCCGAGATTCCGATCGGTCTACGAGTGGAATAAAAATTTAATTTTTTCGTCGAAAACCAAGATTCCGATCGGTCTACGAGTGGAATAAAAATTTAATTTTTTCGTCAAAGTCCGAGATTCCGATCGGTCTACGAGTGGAATAAAAATTTAATTTTTTCGTCGAAAACCAAGATTCCGATCGGTCTACGAGTGGAGAAAATTTTTTCTCATTTCGTCAAAGTCCGAGATTCCGATCGGTCTACGAGTGGAATTAAAATTTAATTTTTTCGTCGAAAACCAAGATTCCGATCGGTCTACGAGTGGAATAAAAATTTAATTTTTTCGTCAAAGTCCGAGATTCCGATCGGTCTACGAGTGGAATAAAAATTTAATTTTTTCGTCGAAAACCAAGATTCCGATCGGTCTACGAGTGGAATTAAAATTTAATTTTTTCGTCGAAAACCAAGATTCTGATCGGTCTACGAGTGGAGAAAATTCTTTCTTATCTCGTCAAAGTCCGAGATTCCGATCGGTCTACGAGTGGAATTAAAATTTAATTTTTTCGTCGAAAACCAAGATTCTGATCGGTCTACGAGTGGAGAAAATTTTTTCTCATTTCGTCAAAGTCCGAGATTCCGATCGGTCTACGAGTGGAATTAAAATTTAATTTTTTCGTCGAAAACCAAGATTCCGATCGGTCTACGAGTGGAGAAAATTTTTTCTCATTTCGTCAAAGTCCGAGATTCCGATCGGTCTACGAGTGGAATTAAAATTTAATTTTTTCGTCGAAAACCAAGATTCCGATCGGTCTACGAGTGGAATAAAAATTTAATTTTTTCGTCAAAGTCCGAGATTCCGATCGGTCTACGAGTGGAATAAAAATTTAATTTTTTCGTCGAAAACCAAGATTCCGATCGGTCTACGAGTGGAATTAAAATTTAATTTTTTCGTCGAAAACCAAGATTCTGATCGGTCTACGAGTGGAGAAAATTTTTTCTCATTTCGTCAAAGTCCGAGATTCCGATCGGTCTACGAGTGGAATTAAAATTTAATTTTTTCGTCGAAAACCAAGATTCCGATCGGTCTACGAGTGGAGAAAATTTTTTCTCATTTCGTCAAAGTCCGAGATTCCGATCGGTCTACGAGTGGAATAAAAATTTAATTTTTTCGTCGAAAACCAAGATTCCGATCGGTCTACGAGTGGAATAAAAATTTAATTTTTTCGTCAAAGTCCGAGATTCCGATCGGTCTACGAGTGGAATAAAAATTTAATTTTTTCGTCGTAAACCAAGATTCCGATCGGTCTACGAGTGGAGAAAATTTTTTCTTATTTCGTCAAAGTCCGAGATTCCGATCGGTCTACGAGTGGAATAAAAATTTAATTTTTTCGTCGAAAACCAAGATTCCGATCGGTCTACGAGTGGAATTAAAATTTAATTTTTTCGTCGAAAACCAAGATTCTGATCGGTCTACGAGTGGAGAAAATTTTTTCTCATTTCGTCAAAGTCCGAGATTCCGATCGGTCTACGAGTGGAATTAAAATTTAATTTTTTCGTCGAAAACCAAGATTCC
>OZ012707.1:36673978-36686478 GCA_963942595.1 Cylloceria caligata | reverse complement strand
GAAATTTAAATTAAATTTCTTTTTTTTTTTCACAAGTGTTCTTCTCGAAGCAATGCGCGTGGAATAATGAAAATTTTTATTCTTTCATTTTTTTTTCGACAAGTTCTTCTTCTTCTTATTCTTCTACTACTACGTGCTTGTCGAAGCAATGCGCGTGGAATATATATGGAAATTAAATTAAATTTCATTTTTTTTTCCACAAGTGTTCTTCTCGTAGCAATGCGCGTGGAATAATGAAAATTTTTATTTTTTCATTTTTTTTCGACAAGTAGTTCTTCGTCTTCTTCTACGTACTTTTGTCGAAGCAATGCGCGTGGAATATATGGAAATTAAATTATTTCAATTTTTTTTCCACAAGTATTCTTCTCGAAGCAATGCGCGTGGAATAAATGAAATTCAATTGTCGCATTTTTTTTCACAAGTTTCTCTTCTTCGTTTATCGAAGCAACGTGCGTGGAATAAATAACAAACATTAATTCTTTTAATTTTGTTTTTCCCAAGTACACTTTTACGATTAACGAAGCAATGCGCGTGCAAGAATTTCATATTTTTTTCTTAAACGACGATGCAAGCAATGCGCGTGGATGGAGGTTATTATCTTTTGTTTTATTCAAAGCGGACAGAAGCAATCCGCGATAAAGAGAATATCATGTACGACGCTCTTCGCGGGGGCTAAAAATACAAGTGGAAGGAAAATTAAATTTTTTTGCCCAAAAACAAAAATTCCGATCGGTCTACGAGTGGAATTTTTTTTTTTTTTTTTCGTCGAAAATCAAGATTCCGATCGGTCTACGAGTGAAAGAAAAATTAAAGTTTTTCGTCGAAAATCAAGATTCCGATCGGTCTACGAGTGGAATAATAATTTAATTTTTTCGTCGAAAATCAAGATTCCGATCGGTTTACGAGTGAAAGAAAAATTTAATTTTTTCGTCGAAAACCAAGATTCCGATCGGTCTACGAGTGGAATAAAAATTTAATTTTTTCGTCAAAGTCCGAGATTCCGATCGGTCTACGAGTGGAATAAAAATTTAATTTTTTCGTCGAAAACCAAGATTCCGATCGGTCTACGAGTGGAGAAAATTTTTTCTCATTTCGTCAAAGTCCGAGATTCCGATCGGTCTACGAGTGGAATTAAAATTTAATTTTTTCGTCGAAAACCAAGATTCCGATCGGTCTACGAGTGGAATAAAAATTTAATTTTTTCGTCAAAGTCCGAGATTCCGATCGGTCTACGAGTGGAATAAAAATTTAATTTTTTCGTCGAAAACCAAGATTCCGATCGGTCTACGAGTGGAGAAAATTTTTTCTCATTTCGTCAAAGTCCGAGATTCCGATCGGTCTACGAGTGGAATTAAAATTTAATTTTTTCGTCGAAAACCAAGATTCCGATCGGTCTACGAGTGGAATAAAAATTTAATTTTTTCGTCAAAGTCCGAGATTCCGATCGGTCTACGAGTGGAATAAAAATTTAATTTTTTCGTCGAAAACCAAGATTCCGATCGGTCTACGAGTGGAATTAAAATTTAATTTTTTCGTCGAAAACCAAGATTCTGATCGGTCTACGAGTGGAGAAAATTCTTTCTTATCTCGTCAAAGTCCGAGATTCCGATCGGTCTACGAGTGGAATTAAAATTTAATTTTTTCGTCGAAAACCAAGATTCTGATCGGTCTACGAGTGGAGAAAATTTTTTCTCATTTCGTCAAAGTCCGAGATTCCGATCGGTCTACGAGTGGAATTAAAATTTAATTTTTTCGTCGAAAACCAAGATTCCGATCGGTCTACGAGTGGAGAAAATTTTTTCTCATTTCGTCAAAGTCCGAGATTCCGATCGGTCTACGAGTGGAATTAAAATTTAATTTTTTCGTCGAAAACCAAGATTCCGATCGGTCTACGAGTGGAATAAAAATTTAATTTTTTCGTCAAAGTCCGAGATTCCGATCGGTCTACGAGTGGAATAAAAATTTAATTTTTTCGTCAAAGTCCGAGATTCCGATCGGTCTACGAGTGGAATTAAAATTTATTTTTTTCGTCGAAAACCAAGATTCTGATCGGTCTACGAGTGGAGAAAATTTTTTCTCATTTCGTCAAAGTCCGAGATTCCGATCGGTCTACGAGTGGAATAAAAATTTAATTTTTTCGTCGAAAACCAAGATTCCGATCGGTCTACGAGTGGAATTAAAATTTATTTTTTTCGTCGAAAACCAAGATTCTGATCGGTCTACGAGTGGAGAAAATTTTTTCTCATTTCGTCAAAGTCCGAGATTCCGATCGGTCTACGAGTGGAATAAAAATTTAATTTTTTCGTCGAAAACCAAGATTCCGATCGGTCTACGAGTGGAATAAAAATTTAATTTTTTCGTCAAAGTCCGAGATTCCGATCGGTCTACGAGTGGAATAAAAATTTAATTTTTTCGTCGAAAACCAAGATTCCGATCGGTCTACGAGTGGAGAAAATTTTTTCTTATTTCGTCAAAGTCCGAGATTCCGATCGGTCTACGAGTGGAATAAAAATTTAATTTTTTCGTCGAAAACCAAGATTCCGATCGGTCTACGAGTGGAATAAAAATTTAATTTTTTCGTCAAAGTCCGAGATTCCGATCGGTCTACGAGTGGAATAAAAATTTAATTTTTTCGTCAAAGTCCGAGATTCCGATCGGTCTACGAGTGGAATTAAAATTTAATTTTTTCGTCGAAAACCAAGATTCCGATCGGTCTACGAGTGGAATAAAAATTTAATTTTTTCGTCAAAGTCCGAGATTCCGATCGGTCTACGAGTGGAATAAAAATTTAATTTTTTCGTCGTAAACCAAGATTCTGATCGGTCTACGAGTGGAGAAAATTTTTTCTCATTTCGTCAAAGTCCGAGATTCCGATCGGTCTACGAGTGGAATTAAAATTTAATTTTTTCGTCGAAAACCGAGATTCCGATCGGTCTACGAGTGGAGAAAATTTTTTCTCATTTCGTCAAAGTCCGAGATTTTGATCGGTCTACGAGTGGAATTAAAATTTAATTTTTTCGTCGAAAACCAAGATTCCGATCGGTCTACGAGTGGAATTAAAATTTAATTTTTTCGTCGAAAACCAAGATTCCGATCGGTCTACGAGTGGAATAAAAATTTAATTTTTTCGTCAAAGTCCGAGATTCCGATCGGTCTACGAGTGGAATAAAAATTTGATTTTTTCGTCAAAGTCCGAGATTCCGATCGGTCTACGAGTGGAATAAAAATTTAATTTTTTCGTCGAAAACCAAGATTCCGATCGGTCTACGAGTGGAATAAAAATTTAATTTTTTCGTCAAAGTCCGAGATTCCGATCGGTCTACGAGTGGAATAAAAATTTAATTTTTTCGTCGTAAACCAAGATTCTGATCGGTCTACGAGTGGAGAAAATTTTTTCTCATTTCGTCAAAGTCCGAGATTCCGATCGGTCTACGAGTGGAATTAAAATTTAATTTTTTCGTCGAAAACCAAGATTCCGATCGGTCTACGAGTGGAGAAAATTTTTTCTCATTTCGTCAAAGTCCGAGATTCCGATCGGTCTACGAGTGGAATAAAAATTTAATTTTTTCGTCGAAAACCAAGATTCCGATCGGTCTACGAGTGGAATAAAAATTTAATTTTTTCGTCAAAGTCCGAGATTCCGATCGGTCTACGAGTGGAATAAAAATTTAATTTTTTCGTCGAAAACCAAGATTCCGATCGGTCTACGAGTGGAGAAAATTTTTTCTCATTTCGTCAAAGTCCGAGATTCCGATCGGTCTACGAGTGGAATAAAAATTTAATTTTTTCGTCGAAAACCAAGATTCCGATCGGTCTACGAGTGGAGAAAATTTTTTCTCATTTCGTCAAAGTCCGAGATTCCGATCGGTCTACGAGTGGAATTAAAATTTAATTTTTTCGTCGAAAACCAAGATTCCGATCGGTCTACGAGTGGAATAAAAATTTAATTTTTTCGTCAAAGTCCGAGATTCCGATCGGTCTACGAGTGGAATAAAAATTTAATTTTTTCGTCGAAAACCAAGATTCCGATCGGTCTACGAGTGGAATTAAAATTTAATTTTTTCGTCGAAAACCAAGATTCTGATCGGTCTACGAGTGGAGAAAATTTTTTCTCATTTCGTCAAAGTCCGAGATTCCGATCGGTCTACGAGTGGAATTAAAATTTAATTTTTTCGTCGAAAACCAAGATTCCGATCGGTCTACGAGTGGAGAAAATTTTTTCTCATTTCGTCAAAGTCCGAGATTCCGATCGGTCTACGAGTGGAATAAAAATTTAATTTTTTCGTCGAAAACCAAGATTCCGATCGGTCTACGAGTGGAATAAAAATTTAATTTTTTCGTCAAAGTCCGAGATTCCGATCGGTCTACGAGTGGAATAAAAATTTAATTTTTTCGTCGTAAACCAAGATTCCGATCGGTCTACGAGTGGAGAAAATTTTTTCTTATTTCGTCAAAGTCCGAGATTCCGATCGGTCTACGAGTGGAATAAAAATTTAATTTTTTCGTCGAAAACCAAGATTCCGATCGGTCTACGAGTGGAGAAAATTTTTTTTCATTTCGTCAAAGTCCGAGATTCCGATCGGTCTACGAGTGGAATTAAAATTTAATTTTTTCGTCGAAAACCAAGATTCCGATCGGTCTACGAGTGGAGAAAATTTTTTCTCATTTCGTCAAAGTCCGAGATTCCGATCGGTCTACGAGTGGAATTAAAATTTAATTTTTTCGTCGAAAACCAAGATTCCGATCGGTCTACGAGTGGAATAAAAATTTAATTTTTTCGTCAAAGTCCGAGATTCCGATCGGTCTACGAGTGGAATAAAAATTTAATTTTTTCGTCGAAAACCAAGATTCCGATCGGTCTACGAGTGGAATTAAAATTTAATTTTTTCGTCGAAAACCAAGATTCTGATCGGTCTACGAGTGGAGAAAATTTTTTCTCATTTCGTCAAAGTCCGAGATTCCGATCGGTCTACGAGTGGAATTAAAATTTAATTTTTTCGTCGAAAACCAAGATTCCGATCGGTCTACGAGTGGAGAAAATTTTTTCTCATTTCGTCAAAGTCCGAGATTCCGATCGGTCTACGAGTGGAATAAAAATTTAATTTTTTCGTCGAAAACCAAGATTCCGATCGGTCTACGAGTGGAATAAAAATTTAATTTTTTCGTCAAAGTCCGAGATTCCGATCGGTCTACGAGTGGAATAAAAATTTAATTTTTTCGTCGTAAACCAAGATTCCGATCGGTCTACGAGTGGAGAAAATTTTTTCTTATTTCGTCAAAGTCCGAGATTCCGATCGGTCTACGAGTGGAATAAAAATTTAATTTTTTCGTCGAAAACCAAGATTCCGATCGGTCTACGAGTGGAATTAAAATTTAATTTTTTCGTCGAAAACCAAGATTCTGATCGGTCTACGAGTGGAGAAAATTTTTTCTCATTTCGTCAAAGTCCGAGATTCCGATCGGTCTACGAGTGGAATTAAAATTTAATTTTTTCGTCGAAAACCAAGATTCCGATCGGTCTACGAGTGGAGAAAATTTTTTCTCATTTCGTCAAAGTCCGAGATTCCGATCGGTCTACGAGTGGAATAAAAATTTAATTTTTTCGTCGAAAACCAAGATTCCGATCGGTCTACGAGTGGAATTAAAATTTAATTTTTTCGTCGAAAACCAAGATTCCGATCGGTCTACGAGTGGAGAAAATTTTTTCTCATTTCGTCAAAGTCCGAGATTCCGATCGGTCTACGAGTGGAATAAAAATTTAATTTTTTCGTCGAAAACCAAGATTCCGATCGGTCTACGAGTGGAATTAAAATTTATTTTTTTCGTCGAAAACCAAGATTCTGATCGGTCTACGAGTGGAGAAAATTTTTTCTCATTTCGTCAAAGTCCGAGATTCCGATCGGTCTACGAGTGGAATAAAAATTTAATTTTTTCGTCGAAAACCAAGATTCCGATCGGTCTACGAGTGGAATAAAAATTTAATTTTTTCGTCAAAGTCCGAGATTCCGATCGGTCTACGAGTGGAATAAAAATTTAATTTTTTCGTCGAAAACCAAGATTCCGATCGGTCTACGAGTGGAGAAAATTTTTTCTTATTTCGTCAAAGTCCGAGATTCCGATCGGTCTACGAGTGGAATAAAAATTTAATTTTTTCGTCGAAAACCAAGATTCCGATCGGTCTACGAGTGGAATAAAAATTTAATTTTTTCGTCAAAGTCCGAGATTCCGATCGGTCTACGAGTGGAATAAAAATTTAATTTTTTCGTCAAAGTCCGAGATTCCGATCGGTCTACGAGTGGAATTAAAATTTAATTTTTTCGTCGAAAACCAAGATTCCGATCGGTCTACGAGTGGAATAAAAATTTAATTTTTTCGTCAAAGTCCGAGATTCCGATCGGTCTACGAGTGGAATAAAAATTTAATTTTTTCGTCGTAAACCAAGATTCTGATCGGTCTACGAGTGGAGAAAATTTTTTCTCATTTCGTCAAAGTCCGAGATTCCGATCGGTCTACGAGTGGAATTAAAATTTAATTTTTTCGTCGAAAACCGAGATTCCGATCGGTCTACGAGTGGAGAAAATTTTTTCTCATTTCGTCAAAGTCCGAGATTTTGATCGGTCTACGAGTGGAATTAAAATTTAATTTTTTCGTCGAAAACCAAGATTCCGATCGGTCTACGAGTGGAATTAAAATTTAATTTTTTCGTCGAAAACCAAGATTCCGATCGGTCTACGAGTGGAATAAAAATTTAATTTTTTCGTCAAAGTCCGAGATTCCGATCGGTCTACGAGTGGAATAAAAATTTGATTTTTTCGTCAAAGTCCGAGATTCCGATCGGTCTACGAGTGGAATAAAAATTTAATTTTTTCGTCGAAAACCAAGATTCCGATCGGTCTACGAGTGGAATAAAAATTTAATTTTTTCGTCAAAGTCCGAGATTCCGATCGGTCTACGAGTGGAATAAAAATTTAATTTTTTCGTCGTAAACCAAGATTCTGATCGGTCTACGAGTGGAGAAAATTTTTTCTCATTTCGTCAAAGTCCGAGATTCCGATCGGTCTACGAGTGGAATTAAAATTTAATTTTTTCGTCGAAAACCAAGATTCCGATCGGTCTACGAGTGGAGAAAATTTTTTCTCATTTCGTCAAAGTCCGAGATTCCGATCGGTCTACGAGTGGAATAAAAATTTAATTTTTTCGTCGAAAACCAAGATTCCGATCGGTCTACGAGTGGAATAAAAATTTAATTTTTTCGTCAAAGTCCGAGATTCCGATCGGTCTACGAGTGGAATAAAAATTTAATTTTTTCGTCGAAAACCAAGATTCCGATCGGTCTACGAGTGGAGAAAATTTTTTCTCATTTCGTCAAAGTCCGAGATTCCGATCGGTCTACGAGTGGAATAAAAATTTAATTTTTTCGTCGAAAACCAAGATTCCGATCGGTCTACGAGTGGAGAAAATTTTTTCTCATTTCGTCAAAGTCCGAGATTCCGATCGGTCTACGAGTGGAATAAAAATTTAATTTTTTCGTCGAAAACCAAGATTCCGATCGGTCTACGAGTGGAATAAAAATTTAATTTTTTCGTCAAAGTCCGAGATTCCGATCGGTCTACGAGTGGAATAAAAATTTAATTTTTTCGTCGAAAACCAAGATTCCGATCGGTCTACGAGTGGAATTAAAATTTAATTTTTTCGTCGAAAACCAAGATTCTGATCGGTCTACGAGTGGAGAAAATTTTTTCTCATTTCGTCAAAGTCCGAGATTCCGATCGGTCTACGAGTGGAATTAAAATTTAATTTTTTCGTCGAAAACCAAGATTCCGATCGGTCTACGAGTGGAGAAAATTTTTTCTCATTTCGTCAAAGTCCGAGATTCCGATCGGTCTACGAGTGGAATAAAAATTTAATTTTTTCGTCGAAAACCAAGATTCCGATCGGTCTACGAGTGGAATAAAAATTTAATTTTTTCGTCAAAGTCCGAGATTCCGATCGGTCTACGAGTGGAATAAAAATTTAATTTTTTCGTCGTAAACCAAGATTCCGATCGGTCTACGAGTGGAGAAAATTTTTTCTTATTTCGTCAAAGTCCGAGATTCCGATCGGTCTACGAGTGGAATAAAAATTTAATTTTTTCGTCGAAAACCAAGATTCCGATCGGTCTACGAGTGGAGAAAATTTTTTTTCATTTCGTCAAAGTCCGAGATTCCGATCGGTCTACGAGTGGAATTAAAATTTAATTTTTTCGTCGAAAACCAAGATTCCGATCGGTCTACGAGTGGAGAAAATTTTTTCTCATTTCGTCAAAGTCCGAGATTCCGATCGGTCTACGAGTGGAATTAAAATTTAATTTTTTCGTCGAAAACCAAGATTCCGATCGGTCTACGAGTGGAATAAAAATTTAATTTTTTCGTCAAAGTCCGAGATTCCGATCGGTCTACGAGTGGAATAAAAATTTAATTTTTTCGTCGAAAACCAAGATTCCGATCGGTCTACGAGTGGAGAAAATTTTTTCTCATTTCGTCAAAGTCCGAGATTCCGATCGGTCTACGAGTGGAATAAAAATTTAATTTTTTCGTCGAAAACCAAGATTCCGATCGGTCTACGAGTGGAATTAAAATTTAATTTTTTCGTCGAAAACCAAGATTCTGATCGGTCTACGAGTGGAGAAAATTTTTTCTTATCTCGTCAAAGTCCGAGATTCCGATCGGTCTACGAGTGGAATTAAAATTTAATTTTTTCGTCGAAAACCAAGATTCTGATCGGTCTACGAGTGGAGAAAATTTTTTCTCATTTCGTCAAAGTCCGAGATTCCGATCGGTCTACGAGTGGAATTAAAATTTAATTTTTTCGTCGAAAACCAAGATTCCGATCGGTCTACGAGTGGAGAAAATTTTTTCTCATTTCGTCAAAGTCCGAGATTCCGATCGGTCTACGAGTGGAATAAAAATTTAATTTTTTCGTCGAAAACCAAGATTCCGATCGGTCTACGAGTGGAATAAAAATTTAATTTTTTCGTCAAAGTCCGAGATTCCGATCGGTCTACGAGTGGAATAAAAATTTAATTTTTTCGTCGAAAACCAAGATTCCGATCGGTCTACGAGTGGAGAAAATTTTTTCTCATTTCGTCAAAGTCCGAGATTCCGATCGGTCTACGAGTGGAATTAAAATTTAATTTTTTCGTCGAAAACCAAGATTCCGATCGGTCTACGAGTGGAATAAAAATTTAATTTTTTCGTCAAAGTCCGAGATTCCGATCGGTCTACGAGTGGAATAAAAATTTAATTTTTTCGTCGAAAACCAAGATTCCGATCGGTCTACGAGTGGAATTAAAATTTAATTTTTTCGTCGAAAACCAAGATTCTGATCGGTCTACGAGTGGAGAAAATTCTTTCTTATCTCGTCAAAGTCCGAGATTCCGATCGGTCTACGAGTGGAATTAAAATTTAATTTTTTCGTCGAAAACCAAGATTCTGATCGGTCTACGAGTGGAGAAAATTTTTTCTCATTTCGTCAAAGTCCGAGATTCCGATCGGTCTACGAGTGGAATTAAAATTTAATTTTTTCGTCGAAAACCAAGATTCCGATCGGTCTACGAGTGGAGAAAATTTTTTCTCATTTCGTCAAAGTCCGAGATTCCGATCGGTCTACGAGTGGAATTAAAATTTAATTTTTTCGTCGAAAACCAAGATTCCGATCGGTCTACGAGTGGAATAAAAATTTAATTTTTTCGTCAAAGTCCGAGATTCCGATCGGTCTACGAGTGGAATAAAAATTTAATTTTTTCGTCGAAAACCAAGATTCCGATCGGTCTACGAGTGGAATTAAAATTTAATTTTTTCGTCGAAAACCAAGATTCTGATCGGTCTACGAGTGGAGAAAATTTTTTCTCATTTCGTCAAAGTCCGAGATTCCGATCGGTCTACGAGTGGAATTAAAATTTAATTTTTTCGTCGAAAACCAAGATTCCGATCGGTCTACGAGTGGAGAAAATTTTTTCTCATTTCGTCAAAGTCCGAGATTCCGATCGGTCTACGAGTGGAATAAAAATTTAATTTTTTCGTCGAAAACCAAGATTCCGATCGGTCTACGAGTGGAATAAAAATTTAATTTTTTCGTCAAAGTCCGAGATTCCGATCGGTCTACGAGTGGAATAAAAATTTAATTTTTTCGTCGTAAACCAAGATTCCGATCGGTCTACGAGTGGAGAAAATTTTTTCTTATTTCGTCAAAGTCCGAGATTCCGATCGGTCTACGAGTGGAATAAAAATTTAATTTTTTCGTCGAAAACCAAGATTCCGATCGGTCTACGAGTGGAATTAAAATTTAATTTTTTCGTCGAAAACCAAGATTCTGATCGGTCTACGAGTGGAGAAAATTTTTTCTCATTTCGTCAAAGTCCGAGATTCCGATCGGTCTACGAGTGGAATTAAAATTTAATTTTTTCGTCGAAAACCAAGATTCCGATCGGTCTACGAGTGGAGAAAATTTTTTCTCATTTCGTCAAAGTCCGAGATTCCGATCGGTCTACGAGTGGAATAAAAATTTAATTTTTTCGTCGAAAACCAAGATTCCGATCGGTCTACGAGTGGAATAAAAATTTAATTTTTTCGTCAAAGTCCGAGATTCCGATCGGTCTACGAGTGGAATAAAAATTTAATTTTTTCGTCGTAAACCAAGATTCCGATCGGTCTACGAGTGGAGAAAATTTTTTCTTATTTCGTCAAAGTCCGAGATTCCGATCGGTCTACGAGTGGAATAAAAATTTAATTTTTTCGTCGAAAACCAAGATTCCGATCGGTCTACGAGTGGAGAAAATTTTTTTTCATTTCGTCAAAGTCCGAGATTCCGATCGGTCTACGAGTGGAATTAAAATTTAATTTTTTCGTCGAAAACCAAGATTCCGATCGGTCTACGAGTGGAGAAAATTTTTTCTCATTTCGTCAAAGTCCGAGATTCCGATCGGTCTACGAGTGGAATTAAAATTTAATTTTTTCGTCGAAAACCAAGATTCCGATCGGTCTACGAGTGGAATAAAAATTTAATTTTTTCGTCAAAGTCCGAGATTCCGATCGGTCTACGAGTGGAATAAAAATTTAATTTTTTCGTCGAAAACCAAGATTCCGATCGGTCTACGAGTGGAGAAAATTTTTTCTCATTTCGTCAAAGTCCGAGATTCCGATCGGTCTACGAGTGGAATTAAAATTTAATTTTTTCGTCGAAAACCAAGATTCCGATCGGTCTACGAGTGGAGAAAATTTTTTCTCATTTCGTCAAAGTCCGAGATTCCGATCGGTCTACGAGTGGAATTAAAATTTAATTTTTTCGTCGAAAATCAAGATTCCGATCGGTCTACGAATGAATTTTTTTTCAGATATTTGTTTCTCATATCTATGATAGAAAATGAACGATATTTTTGTTATTCGTTATTTGTTTTAATTCAGACCCGATTTCGTGATTTACAACCAAAGATACAACAAATAAAAATTGTTCGTACGAAATTATAATTTGTGAAAAAAAAAATATTTTTCTCGCTAAACGTAATTACAATTTATTATCCATTGTTTATTGAAAAATGTCAATACGTATACAGGCGTTTGTTATTCATGAAAAAATGTTATTTGTTGAATTTTATTTTTCGTGTTACTTTTCGCTCTAAGTCCGAGCACGCGACCCGGCTACGGGCCTCTCAGCGCTTGTGCAGCCGCCTTGAGCCCCGTGTATAAGCCGTGCGTCGCCGAACCGCAGGCGCGTCAGCTCGTTACTATAAGAGGAGGCGAGTCCGCGGCTCTACCGAGTCCAGCACTGCTACACTCCCTTGCTACACTAGCTGGTCTATACCGGTTGGTCGTATGAATTTACAAATATCTCACGCATCCTTACCACGAGTCGACGTCTATGACCGAATGGCTCTTATGTGGTAACCCATTTATGGTGATATTTATGAAATACAATAAAAGTATACCGAGCATCGACTCACCCAATTCCGGGCGAGAGAATACATGTAAACGAAAAAATATATAAAATATATTTCGTTGCATGTGAAACAAATAACAAGAAAAATAAGTGTCGCAAGAGGCACGTCAACTCGCTCAGAACATAAATGTGTTTCTAGCGTGATGAGTTTATGAGAAATTTTACGAAATTTTATAAAGCGGATTCGGGCTTGGATAAAATTCTATAGTCGCGATCCGTAGCCGAGTTGACGGAGAAGTCTCATTTGTTGAGACCCGTAACTGAGCGAAAAAGAAAATTATAAAAAAGAAAAAAACGTGTGTGTCTCTCTCTCTGTGTGTGCTTGCACATGCGAGAGTAAAGTAATCACTATGAGAAAACGAAAGGAGGAAGAGTTTTAACAATATAATAGTCGAGTTCCACTCGACTTTATTAAACTCTCCTCGAGCTCTCTCGTTAAACATTGAAAACGACGAGGCTCCCTGGTTGATCCTGCCAGTAGTCATATGCTTGTCTCAAAGATTAAGCCATGCATGTCTCAGTACATG
>OZ012707.1:36656478-36663978 GCA_963942595.1 Cylloceria caligata | reverse complement strand
GGAATATATGGAAATTTAAATTAAATTTCTTTTTTTTTTTTCACAAGTGTTCTTCTCGAAGCAATGCGCGTGGAATAATGAGAATTTTTATTTTTTCATTTTCTTTCGACAAGTAGTTAGTTCTTCGTCTTCTTCTTCTACGTACTTTTGTCGAAGCAATGCGCGTGGAATAATGAAAGATTTTATTTTTTAATTTTTCTTCCACAAGTTCTTCCTACTCTTCTTCTACGTACTTTTGTCGAAGCAATGCGCGTGGAATATATGGAAATTTAAATTAAATTTCTTTTTTTTTTTTCACAAGTGTTCTTCTCGAAGCAATGCGCGTGGAATAATGAGAATTTTTATTTTTTCATTTTCTTTCGACAAGTAGTTAGTTCTTCGTCTTCTTCTTCTACGTACTTTTGTCGAAGCAATGCGCGTGGAATAATGAAAGATTTTATTTTTTAATTTTTCTTCCACAAGTTCTTCCTACTCTTCTTCTACGTACTTTTGTCGAAGCAATGCGCGTGGAATATATGGAAATTTAAATTAAATTTCTTTTTTTTTTTTCACAAGTGTTCTTCTCGAAGCAATGCGCGTGGAATAATGAGAATTTTTATTTTTTCATTTTCTTTCGACAAGTAGTTAGTTCTTCGTCTTCTTCTTCTACGTACTTTTGTCGAAGCAATGCGCGTGGAATAATGAAAGATTTTATTTTTTAATTTTTCTTCCACAAGTTCTTCCTACTCTTCTTCTACGTACTTTTGTCGAAGCAATGCGCGTGGAATATATGGAAATTTAAATTAAATTTCTTTTTTTTTTTTCACAAGTGTTCTTCTCGAAGCAATGCGCGTGGAATAATGAGAATTTTTATTTTTTCATTTTCTTTCGACAAGTAGTTAGTTCTTCGTCTTCTTCTTCTACGTACTTTTGTCGAAGCAATGCGCGTGGAATAATGAAAGATTTTATTTTTTAATTTTTCTTCCACAAGTTCTTCCTACTCTTCTTCTACGTACTTTTGTCGAAGCAATGCGCGTGGAATATATGGAAATTTAAATTAAATTTCTTTTTTTTTTTTCACAAGTGTTCTTCTCGAAGCAATGCGCGTGGAATAATGAGAATTTTTATTTTTTCATTTTCTTTCGACAAGTAGTTAGTTCTTCGTCTTCTTCTTCTACGTACTTTTGTCGAAGCAATGCGCGTGGAATAATGAAAGATTTTATTTTTAAATTTTTTTTCCACAAGTTCTTCCTACTCTTCTTCTACGTACTTTTGTCGAAGCAATGCGCGTGGAATATATGGAAATTTAAATTAAATTTCTTTTTTTTTTTCACAAGTGTTCTTCTCGAAGCAATGCGCGTGGAATAATGAAAATTTTTATTCTTTCATTTTTTTTTCGACAAGTTCTTCTTCTTCTTATTCTTCTACTACTACGTGCTTGTCGAAGCAATGCGCGTGGAATATATATGGAAATTAAATTAAATTTCATTTTTTTTTCCACAAGTGTTCTTCTCGTAGCAATGCGCGTGGAATAATGAAAATTTTTATTTTTTCATTTTTTTTCGACAAGTAGTTCTTCGTCTTCTTCTACGTACTTTTGTCGAAGCAATGCGCGTGGAATATATGGAAATTAAATTATTTCAATTTTTTTTCCACAAGTATTCTTCTCGAAGCAATGCGCGTGGAATAAATGAAATTCAATTGTCGCATTTTTTTTCACAAGTTTCTCTTCTTCTTTTATCGAAGCAACGTGCGTGGAATAAATAACAAACATTAATTCTTTTAATTTTGTTTTTCCCAAGTACACTTTTACGATTAACGAAGCAATGCGCGTGCAAGAATTTCATATTTTTTTCTTAAACGACGATGCAAGCAATGCGCGTGGATGGAGGTTATTATCTTTTGTTTTATTCAAAGCGGACAGAAGCAATCCGCGATAAAGAGAATATCATGTACGACGCTCTTCGCGGGGGCTAAAAATACAAGTGGAAGGAAAATTAAATTTTTTTGCCCAAAAACAAAAATTCCGATCGGTCTACGAGTGGAATTTTTTTTTTTTTTTTTCGTCGAAAATCAAGATTCCGATCGGTCTACGAGTGAAAGAAAAATTAAAGTTTTTCGTCGAAAATCAAGATTCCGATCGGTCTACGAGTGGAATAAAAATTTAATTTTTTCGTCGAAAACCAAGATTCCGATCGGTCTACGAGTGGAGAAAATTTTTTCTTATTTCGTCAAAGTCCGAGATTCCGATCGGTCTACGAGTGGAATAAAAATTTAATTTTTTCGTCGAAAACCAAGATTCCGATCGGTCTACGAGTGGAATAAAAATTTAATTTTTTCGTCAAAGTCCGAGATTCCGATCGGTCTACGAGTGGAATAAAAATTTAATTTTTTCGTCAAAGTCCGAGATTCCGATCGGTCTACGAGTGGAATTAAAATTTAATTTTTTCGTCGAAAACCAAGATTCCGATCGGTCTACGAGTGGAATAAAAATTTAATTTTTTCGTCAAAGTCCGAGATTCCGATCGGTCTACGAGTGGAATAAAAATTTAATTTTTTCGTCGTAAACCAAGATTCTGATCGGTCTACGAGTGGAGAAAATTTTTTCTCATTTCGTCAAAGTCCGAGATTCCGATCGGTCTACGAGTGGAATTAAAATTTAATTTTTTCGTCGAAAACCGAGATTCCGATCGGTCTACGAGTGGAGAAAATTTTTTCTCATTTCGTCAAAGTCCGAGATTTTGATCGGTCTACGAGTGGAATTAAAATTTAATTTTTTCGTCGAAAACCAAGATTCCGATCGGTCTACGAGTGGAATTAAAATTTAATTTTTTCGTCGAAAACCAAGATTCCGATCGGTCTACGAGTGGAATAAAAATTTAATTTTTTCGTCAAAGTCCGAGATTCCGATCGGTCTACGAGTGGAATAAAAATTTGATTTTTTCGTCAAAGTCCGAGATTCCGATCGGTCTACGAGTGGAATAAAAATTTAATTTTTTCGTCGAAAACCAAGATTCCGATCGGTCTACGAGTGGAATAAAAATTTAATTTTTTCGTCAAAGTCCGAGATTCCGATCGGTCTACGAGTGGAATAAAAATTTAATTTTTTCGTCGTAAACCAAGATTCTGATCGGTCTACGAGTGGAGAAAATTTTTTCTCATTTCGTCAAAGTCCGAGATTCCGATCGGTCTACGAGTGGAATTAAAATTTAATTTTTTCGTCGAAAACCAAGATTCCGATCGGTCTACGAGTGGAGAAAATTTTTTCTCATTTCGTCAAAGTCCGAGATTCCGATCGGTCTACGAGTGGAATAAAAATTTAATTTTTTCGTCGAAAACCAAGATTCCGATCGGTCTACGAGTGGAATAAAAATTTAATTTTTTCGTCAAAGTCCGAGATTCCGATCGGTCTACGAGTGGAATAAAAATTTAATTTTTTCGTCGAAAACCAAGATTCCGATCGGTCTACGAGTGGAGAAAATTTTTTCTCATTTCGTCAAAGTCCGAGATTCCGATCGGTCTACGAGTGGAATAAAAATTTAATTTTTTCGTCGAAAACCAAGATTCCGATCGGTCTACGAGTGGAGAAAATTTTTTCTCATTTCGTCAAAGTCCGAGATTCCGATCGGTCTACGAGTGGAATAAAAATTTAATTTTTTCGTCGAAAACCAAGATTCCGATCGGTCTACGAGTGGAATAAAAATTTAATTTTTTCGTCAAAGTCCGAGATTCCGATCGGTCTACGAGTGGAATAAAAATTTAATTTTTTCGTCGAAAACCAAGATTCCGATCGGTCTACGAGTGGAATTAAAATTTAATTTTTTCGTCGAAAACCAAGATTCTGATCGGTCTACGAGTGGAGAAAATTTTTTCTCATTTCGTCAAAGTCCGAGATTCCGATCGGTCTACGAGTGGAATTAAAATTTAATTTTTTCGTCGAAAACCAAGATTCCGATCGGTCTACGAGTGGAGAAAATTTTTTCTCATTTCGTCAAAGTCCGAGATTCCGATCGGTCTACGAGTGGAATAAAAATTTAATTTTTTCGTCGAAAACCAAGATTCCGATCGGTCTACGAGTGGAATAAAAATTTAATTTTTTCGTCAAAGTCCGAGATTCCGATCGGTCTACGAGTGGAATAAAAATTTAATTTTTTCGTCGTAAACCAAGATTCCGATCGGTCTACGAGTGGAGAAAATTTTTTCTTATTTCGTCAAAGTCCGAGATTCCGATCGGTCTACGAGTGGAATAAAAATTTAATTTTTTCGTCGAAAACCAAGATTCCGATCGGTCTACGAGTGGAGAAAATTTTTTTTCATTTCGTCAAAGTCCGAGATTCCGATCGGTCTACGAGTGGAATTAAAATTTAATTTTTTCGTCGAAAACCAAGATTCCGATCGGTCTACGAGTGGAGAAAATTTTTTCTCATTTCGTCAAAGTCCGAGATTCCGATCGGTCTACGAGTGGAATTAAAATTTAATTTTTTCGTCGAAAACCAAGATTCCGATCGGTCTACGAGTGGAATAAAAATTTAATTTTTTCGTCAAAGTCCGAGATTCCGATCGGTCTACGAGTGGAATAAAAATTTAATTTTTTCGTCGAAAACCAAGATTCCGATCGGTCTACGAGTGGAGAAAATTTTTTCTCATTTCGTCAAAGTCCGAGATTCCGATCGGTCTACGAGTGGAATAAAAATTAAATTTTTTCGTCGAAAACCAAGATTCCGATCGGTCTACGAGTGGAATTAAAATTTAATTTTTTCGTCGAAAACCAAGATTCTGATCGGTCTACGAGTGGAGAAAATTTTTTCTTATCTCGTCAAAGTCCGAGATTCCGATCGGTCTACGAGTGGAATTAAAATTTAATTTTTTCGTCGAAAACCAAGATTCTGATCGGTCTACGAGTGGAGAAAATTTTTTCTCATTTCGTCAAAGTCCGAGATTCCGATCGGTCTACGAGTGGAATTAAAATTTAATTTTTTCGTCGAAAACCAAGATTCCGATCGGTCTACGAGTGGAGAAAATTTTTTCTCATTTCGTCAAAGTCCGAGATTCCGATCGGTCTACGAGTGGAATAAAAATTTAATTTTTTCGTCGAAAACCAAGATTCCGATCGGTCTACGAGTGGAATAAAAATTTAATTTTTTCGTCAAAGTCCGAGATTCCGATCGGTCTACGAGTGGAATAAAAATTTAATTTTTTCGTCGAAAACCAAGATTCCGATCGGTCTACGAGTGGAGAAAATTTTTTCTCATTTCGTCAAAGTCCGAGATTCCGATCGGTCTACGAGTGGAATTAAAATTTAATTTTTTCGTCGAAAACCAAGATTCCGATCGGTCTACGAGTGGAATAAAAATTTAATTTTTTCGTCAAAGTCCGAGATTCCGATCGGTCTACGAGTGGAATAAAAATTTAATTTTTTCGTCGAAAACCAAGATTCCGATCGGTCTACGAGTGGAATTAAAATTTAATTTTTTCGTCGAAAACCAAGATTCTGATCGGTCTACGAGTGGAGAAAATTCTTTCTTATCTCGTCAAAGTCCGAGATTCCGATCGGTCTACGAGTGGAATTAAAATTTAATTTTTTCGTCGAAAACCAAGATTCTGATCGGTCTACGAGTGGAGAAAATTTTTTCTCATTTCGTCAAAGTCCGAGATTCCGATCGGTCTACGAGTGGAATTAAAATTTAATTTTTTCGTCGAAAACCAAGATTCCGATCGGTCTACGAGTGGAGAAAATTTTTTCTCATTTCGTCAAAGTCCGAGATTCCGATCGGTCTACGAGTGGAATTAAAATTTAATTTTTTCGTCGAAAACCAAGATTCCGATCGGTCTACGAGTGGAATAAAAATTTAATTTTTTCGTCAAAGTCCGAGATTCCGATCGGTCTACGAGTGGAATAAAAATTTAATTTTTTCGTCGAAAACCAAGATTCCGATCGGTCTACGAGTGGAATTAAAATTTAATTTTTTCGTCGAAAACCAAGATTCTGATCGGTCTACGAGTGGAGAAAATTTTTTCTCATTTCGTCAAAGTCCGAGATTCCGATCGGTCTACGAGTGGAATTAAAATTTAATTTTTTCGTCGAAAACCAAGATTCCGATCGGTCTACGAGTGGAGAAAATTTTTTCTCATTTCGTCAAAGTCCGAGATTCCGATCGGTCTACGAGTGGAATAAAAATTTAATTTTTTCGTCGAAAACCAAGATTCCGATCGGTCTACGAGTGGAATAAAAATTTAATTTTTTCGTCAAAGTCCGAGATTCCGATCGGTCTACGAGTGGAATAAAAATTTAATTTTTTCGTCGTAAACCAAGATTCCGATCGGTCTACGAGTGGAGAAAATTTTTTCTTATTTCGTCAAAGTCCGAGATTCCGATCGGTCTACGAGTGGAATAAAAATTTAATTTTTTCGTCGAAAACCAAGATTCCGATCGGTCTACGAGTGGAATTAAAATTTAATTTTTTCGTCGAAAACCAAGATTCTGATCGGTCTACGAGTGGAGAAAATTTTTTCTCATTTCGTCAAAGTCCGAGATTCCGATCGGTCTACGAGTGGAATTAAAATTTAATTTTTTCGTCGAAAACCAAGATTCCGATCGGTCTACGAGTGGAGAAAATTTTTTCTCATTTCGTCAAAGTCCGAGATTCCGATCGGTCTACGAGTGGAATAAAAATTTAATTTTTTCGTCGAAAACCAAGATTCCGATCGGTCTACGAGTGGAATAAAAATTTAATTTTTTCGTCAAAGTCCGAGATTCCGATCGGTCTACGAGTGGAATAAAAATTTAATTTTTTCGTCGTAAACCAAGATTCCGATCGGTCTACGAGTGGAGAAAATTTTTTCTTATTTCGTCAAAGTCCGAGATTCCGATCGGTCTACGAGTGGAATAAAAATTTAATTTTTTCGTCGAAAACCAAGATTCCGATCGGTCTACGAGTGGAGAAAATTTTTTTTCATTTCGTCAAAGTCCGAGATTCCGATCGGTCTACGAGTGGAATTAAAATTTAATTTTTTCGTCGAAAACCAAGATTCCGATCGGTCTACGAGTGGAGAAAATTTTTTCTCATTTCGTCAAAGTCCGAGATTCCGATCGGTCTACGAGTGGAATTAAAATTTAATTTTTTCGTCGAAAACCAAGATTCCGATCGGTCTACGAGTGGAATAAAAATTTAATTTTTTCGTCAAAGTCCGAGATTCCGATCGGTCTACGAGTGGAATAAAAATTTAATTTTTTCGTCGAAAACCAAGATTCCGATCGGTCTACGAGTGGAGAAAATTTTTTCTCATTTCGTCAAAGTCCGAGATTCCGATCGGTCTACGAGTGGAATTAAAATTTAATTTTTTCGTCGAAAACCAAGATTCCGATCGGTCTACGAGTGGAGAAAATTTTTTCTCATTTCGTCAAAGTCCGAGATTCCGATCGGTCTACGAGTGGAATTAAAATTTAATTTTTTCGTCGAAAATCAAGATTCCGATCGGTCTACGAATGAATTTTTTTTCAGATATTTGTTTCTCATATCT
>OZ012707.1:36621478-36648978 GCA_963942595.1 Cylloceria caligata | reverse complement strand
TTCGGTCGTCTTGGTCGTCCTCTTCGGCCGCCATTCAACGCTCAGCTCAGAACTGGCACGGACTAGGGGAATCCGACTGTCTAATTAAAACAAAGCATTGCGATGGCCCTCGCGGGTGTTGACGCAATGTGATTTCTGCCCAGTGCTCTGAATGTCAACGTGAAGAAATTCAAGCAAGCGCGGGTAAACGGCGGGAGTAACTATGACTCTCTTAAGGCAGGGCTCTTGGCGGTTTCTACCGTTGAGAGACGGGCTTGACGAACCCGCCACTCCCTAGTTGGTTCACCGTAAGGTCCTTCGGGGCCATGTGCCTGCCTCCCTGCTTTAGAGCGGCGGTGGACCGGCGTCGAGACTCGGTTTGGTGGTGCTAGGCTTCGGCTTGGTGCCGCCTTACTTGGCTTTCGACGTCTGGGGGGAGGCTGGAGCTTTGCTCCTCGGGGGTGGTGGGTTGCCAGCCCGTCACCCCGACAAACCGTGGGCCCAAATTTTATTAATGAAGAAAATCTCCGGCGTACTCGGAGCGCCGGTCCTGCGGTAGCGGCCACAGTCGCATCAGCGTCCCACGATCCCGCACCCCCCCTTGAGCGTCCCCTTGCCCGTCCTGCCCGACAGCGCTCCCGTCTATATCCACCAAACCCACCGGACCCAGGGCCCGCGTCTCCACCGCAGCGGGTCCAATCACCTGGGTTTCACTGCACTAACTGCGATCGCTCGTTCCTGACTAAAACCGGTCTCGGTGTGCACCGAAGTCGCAGTCACCGTGAAGAGGTCAATGCGGAAGTACGTCTTCCGGCGGTTAAAGTGCGATGGGGCCAGGAGGAGCGTAGGCTCCTCGCGAGGGAGGAGGCTTTGGCCGTGTCCCGCCACGTACGCTTCGTTAACCAACATCTGTACGAAGTATTTGGTGGGGCGCGGACCCTTGATAGTATCAAGGGTGTCCGGAGGGGCGCGGAGTATAAGGCCCTGGTGGCTGCCGCGTCCCTGGATCTGCATGCTGTCCCGGAGCGGGTGGTTGTTGTGTCACCCGTGCCTGAGGATAGCGGCAGTGATTCCGAGGCCTCCTCGCCCGGGCATCGGTTGGCGGGAGGAGAACTTCCGGGTACTCCTCCGCGTACGCCGACCGTGGCGGAATTATCACCTCTTCCGCTGGCCCGGGCATCTCCTCGCGCCAGAACATCTGGCCGCTGGAGCGCTATGTACGGCAGTCTCGATGATGCGATACTCCGGCTTCTGCCGGTTGTGGAACAGATTCGAGCCTTCGGGGCGTCCCGTCTCGTCGAGATTGGTAATGACTTTCTCGACGGACGGGACGTCTCGGTGGGATGCCGTACGTGGCTCCAGCAAGTGTTCCCGCCACCGTCGGTAAGACGGCCGCGCAGACCGAATCACGGACGTGTCCCTGTAAGGGTGCCGAGGAAGCAACGCCGTCGCCGGGAGTATGCCCGCATACAGCGGCTCTTCAAAACATCTATGGGAAGAGCCGCCAAAGAAGTCCTGGATAGGGCGGTTGAGTCGCAGACCCCCGATGTTACGGTAATGACCGAGCATTGGGGGCCGTACGTGGCTCAACCTTCACTGGAAGTCCCCCAGGCGCATCGGGTCCGTTCGCGGCCCGATCTTGAGTATGTGTGGCACCCGGTGACCTGTGAGGAGGTTGAGGGCGTTGCGGTTTCCATCTCTTCGGCACCTGGGATTGACGGCGTTACCGCGAGACAGTGGCGTTCCGTTCCGGCGAGTGTTAAAGCTCTCCTCTTCAACATCGTCCTTGCTCGGGGAGTATTCCCTGAAGAGTTGCTGGTTAGTAGGACTGTGTTCGTCCCTAAGAAAGTTGAAGCGCTGCTGCCTGCGGACTTTCGACCGATCAGTATTGCATCGGTTGTGGTCCGTCATCTCCACAAGATTCTGGCGCAACGATTGCGCGATACGAATCTTGTGGATGAGAGGCAGCGGTGCTTCGACGATGGGTGCGCGGAAAATGTCACCGCGTTGGCTGCGCTGTTGGAGGATTCGAGGCGACACCTCCGGGAACTTAACGTAGTTTCCCTGGACGTCGCCAAAGCCTTCGACAGTGTCAGTCATAACGCAATCCGCGCTGTCTTGGGACGTGCCGGTCTACCTCCGGGCTTTGTCAACTATATGGCCCGGACGTACGCCAGTAGCTTGACGGTGTTTGAAGTGGGAGGCGCTCGGTCGGATCGGATACGCGTCAACAGAGGGGTACGGCAGGGCGACCCGCTATCCTCGATGTTGTTCTGTCTCGTGGTTAACGAGGTGCTACGTTCGATTCCGGTTGATGTTGGGTACGAGATGGGTGGATGTCGGGTGAACGCTCTTGCGTATGCCGACGACATCCTCCTGATAGCGGCGTCCAGGGTAGGTATGCGGATCGCACTCCAGAGGTTCGAGGATGAGGCGCGTATTCATGGGCTCTCGTTGAATGCTGCCAAGTGTGCGGCGCTGTCCATCGTACCTGCCGGCAAGCAGAAGAAATATAAGGTTCTGACTCACCCCGAGTTCCATCTGGCTGATGGCACTGCCATCCGCCAGTTATCTCCCACCATGGAGTGGAGATACCTCGGGGTTGATTTTAGGCCTATAGGACCAAAGCGAGCTGGCAGTGTACTCTCCGTTGAGATGGACAGACTAACGAGGGCTCCTCTGAAACCGCAGCAGCGGCTTAAAATCCTTCGCTGCTTCCTCATTCCTCGTTATTATCATTCACTTGTTTTGGCGGGGGCCACGCTCGGGAAACTGAGGGCCCTCGACAGGCAGGTGCGTGATAACATCAGGAGATGGCTCCGCTTCCCGCACGACACACCGACTGGTTATTTCCATGCTTCCTGCCGGGATGGGGGGCTTGGCATTCCATCTTTCACCACAACGGTGCCTGGGCTCCTACGAGAGCGCCTTAGGCACCTGGAACATTCCTCTTCGCTGTCCGTGAGGGCGGTCGCGACGTCTGACTGGGTCGACAAACGGCTCGGTTGGGCTGAGCGGGCGCTCACACGTGACGGGGTACTCTTGAGTACCTCAGCGAAGAGGGAGTCGTGGTGGGCCAAGCGCCTCCACTCCTCGGTGGATGGCCGCGAATTGCGTGAGTGTGGAAGTACCAGTCTGTCTACCTCGTGGGTCGATACGGGAAGTTTCAGTATACCCGGACGTGATTATGTACAGTATCATCATGTTCGGGTTAACTGTCTACCCACACGCGTACGTACGTCGCGTGGTGTCCGTAGACAAACGCAAGAGGTGCAGTGCCGCGCTGGCTGTCGGGTAACCGAAACAGCAGCGCACGTCATCCAGGCCTGCCACCGAACGCACGGCGGTCGCGTCAAGCGGCATAACGCCGTGTGTAAGGTTATTGCCTCTGGTCTACGGGACAAAGGGTGGACGGTTGCTGAGGAGCCGCGATACCGGACATCAGCGGGTCTTCGGAAGCCTGACCTGGTCGCCGTTATGGAGGGTCGCGTTAGTGTAGTGGATGCCCAGATAGTCGGCGGGGCAACATCTTTAGAGGATGCCCATAAGAGGAAGAGGGACTATTACAGCGGTAATGTCGACTTGGTTCAAGGTCTCGCAAGGGACCACCGGGTTGACATTGACGCAGTGTCCTTCTCCTCTTGCACACTCTCCTGGAGAGGTGTGTGGGCGTCCCAGTCCGCCGACTATTTATTGGGTCTGGGGCTCTCGAAGAGATTCTTGGCGGGTATTACCACCAGGGTTCTCCAAGGGAGTCACACAAACTGGGTAAGGTGGAATAGGATGGTGGGTGTTGTGGGGCGGAACGGGCATGGGGAGAGACCTCGGGAGGGTGTGGGGTAGTGGGATGGTGATGCTTCGGAGTGGCAGGAGTTAAACTCCATTGGGGACCCCGACCCCGCAACATCATCAACGGGAAATGGGTGTAGAAGACTGGCCCGGGTATGGCTACCCGGAACCATGATTCGAAAAAAAAAAAAAAAAAAAAAAAAAAAAAAAAAAAAAAAAAAAAAAAAAAAAAAAAAAAAAAAAAAAAAAAAAAAAAAAATAGCCAAATGCCTCGTCATCTAATTAGTGACGCGCATGAATGGATTAACGAGATTCCCTCTGTCCCTATCTACTGGGCACATGAAGTCTGTTGGTAAGCCTCCCCGCGGCGTGCCTGGATAAGCCCTTCGGGGCGAAACCAATTACCACAGCGCCCCTCCACTGACCACTCGCGCGCAAGCAGAGTTGAGTCGGGTGTGCGGGGGTTCGAACGATATGCTCACACGCGAGAGCGGTGAGACTGAAAGGGGGCTCATGCCCTGTCGAACGCTGACACATATGTGTTGAAACCAAAATCGAACGAGGAGGTGCAATTGACGAAGGGAGGATTAACTTCCTCCCTTCTTTTGCATCCTCCAATGAAGACTCAACCCCGATACGGGATGAGTTCTTCTGACAGTCAAAAACCCGCTTAAGAGTGGAGAGTATACCCGCCTTTGGCGGCTCACCTCTCTAAAGCACAAGACGCACGCTGGACTGGTTCCACGTGAGAGGCGGACCGGTTAGTATGGTTGACGCGTCCTCTGTCCACTACCTTAGTTGAGCCCATCGATACCGCAAAGCGGATCGAAGGAGGGTAGATGTTAGAGGCCATTCACTTGGCCCAGTTAGTAATGGCAAATGCTATAAATCTAGCGGCTTTGCCCAATATTGACGTGTTGAGATTATTGGGAGCGAGTACCTCCGCGAGGTGTTCCCTGGATACACTCGGAACAGACGAATGCAAACCATTCGAGTTATCGAGTGGCTAAACCTCGCTAAAATACGACAAACTGTATACAAGGCTTACGGCAGTGAGAAGGAGCCGGATGGTGGGTTTAGTTTCAGTATTATCCGTCGACCACCGGACGTGAGTTAACAGTGCTGGTTGGGGGAAACCCGAGGTACAGCCTTCTCGAAAGAGAGTTAACATAAAACCACACCTTGTCCCTATCTACTGGCGGGTGTGACGCCGCTCTCGCTCCGCTACTACGATACATCCGTGGGATGGCGCCTCGAGCGAGTGAAACCGTGCTGACAGGAGCCAAGCCCCGGATGTGGTGGAGCACGAGTATGAGTGTCACTGGACTGCGGATGCGAATACATAGCCTAGCCGTATGTCAAGTCGAGAAACAAAGCCTTCCCGTGGCGCCTGCTGTTAAGCCCCACCTCGAAGTCGATTCGGGGTGAGGTGAACAAAAGTTTCCGGCTAGAGCTGCGGTGTGGGAGAGGGAATGCTATCGGGGGTCTCACTAGCCCCTGTGTTTTCGGAGTCTATGCTTGGGCCTGCGATCGCAGGCGCTGGTGACCTGACGTTGACTTAGAAATAAAATCGGACCGCCCTCACCCAGGCGGAAATGACGAACAAATCCCTCTAAGAATCTGAGTCGGGAAGCCGGCGCCGGGTCTGGGACTGGGCGGCTCTGACCTTGTGTGCTGTGGGTCCTCTTGTCGTGCCTCGCTCCCGCACTGCGGCGCAATCCCCTACACTTCCCCCTCCATCCTCCCCTCTATCCCTATCCTGCCTAACCTCTCGAAATGGCTTTCCCACCGGATTCTTTCCCGTTTTTTGGCGGGGGAGAAGACGGAAGAGCCAGCCTAGTTGCCCTTCCGGGCCCCGCATCATCGAGGTCAAATGATCTCGGTGTTGAGGGAACCGGGGGTACATAACTAATCAAAATTTGTTTATCTTTTCAGATGTGTACAGTAAAGTACGGTAAAAAATCAAAAAAAAAAAAAAAAAAAAAAAAAAAAAAAAAAAAAAAAATCAAAAAACTAAACATGGCAGGTGCATCTGGGGTAAAATACACCGGAGGTAAAATAGCCCCCCGTTCGGATCTCCGGGTGGGGGCTGCCCTGGGTGTGCCAGTCATGGTCGAACGTGCGTCGTCGTCCGTGAGGAGGAGTGCCCGCCTGGCCTTGCAGCCGCAGCTAGGCGCGGGGCTCGTAGTGAGAGGAGGAATCGCTGGCGCCGTCGCGAGGCCGCGCACCCGGTCGGCATCAGGTGTGCGGGCGGCTTCTGGGCCCTCTCCTTCCCCTCTGGACACGCACCCTCGTTCGCCCCCGGGTGTTGCTGGCTGTGGAAACTTCGGCAGCCGGCTCCGGGGTTCCGGCCTTCGTGCCGTCCGCGTCGAGTTGGCTAGATGCGACAGTGCCGCGAACGCGAACGTGGTCTTGCCAACCGTGGCAGAGCACGTTTGTACGACCAAAGGTAGAGACGCGATAGCTAAAGTCATAGGGAAGACGGCACCGGGCCAGTCTGTCATTCGAATCGTCTTGGATAGATGCGATAGGGTCACGGCCCAGCCCACCGGGGCCGAGCAAGATGACGTAACACCCGCTCAGGTTGTAGTTATGAACGCGATAAACCCCCTACAAGCCCCAATCGCGATGGCTCCGCGCGGAAATGCCAACTCCATGGAAGTTAGGGTGCTGCAGCTGAACATGAGGCGCTCAGCTGTAGTCACGGGAGAGGTGCGCTTGCTAGCTGGTGAAAAGCGACTGGACGTCCTGCTCTTGCAGGAACCATACGTCCGGAAGCAGAACCGCAGCCACACCTTCTATGGCCTAGGGACTGGAATAAGGGTGGCTGCTGTACGTTCGCAATACCCGTGGGCTGCGGTAGCCCTCTGCAATCCCGAATTCCAGATGATCTTCATCTCGCAGCTTAGTACGACGCACTGCGTATGCGCGGAAGTACAGGCTCCCGGCTGTTCGCTCTACGTCGTTTCTCACTATTTTCAACATAGCGACGATATCGAACAGCACCTCACACACCTCGATGCCGTCCTTCGTTGCCTGAGGGGGAAGAGAGTATTAGTTGCGCTAGATGCCAATGCCGAGTCATCTCTCTGGGGACCAAAACCCACAAATGAGCGGGGAGAGAAGCTGGAGAGACTGATTAGACAGCATGGCCTCAACGTTGTGAATGATGCGAGTCAGCCGCCGACTTACTGGACGACAAGGGGCTCGTCATACATCGACGTGACTCTGGGGTCGCCCCCCATGACCGAACTCATCCGGGAGTGGAAAGTCCAGGAGGACTGGACGAGCAGCGATCACAACGCCGTACTTATCGGCTTGAGCATGACGAAGGCTACTCAACAAGAACAGTGCTCCGGGCCCCGCCGATTCAACACAAGGAGGGCCGACTGGGACCGGTTCGCTGAGGTTCTGGCGAACCAATCCGAGACGAGGCTGGAGTCTCTCGAGCTCGGTTCAGCGGAAGGAGTCGAAATCATGGCAGAAACTCTCACGGGAGTCCTCACGGACACCTGTGTTGAGTCAATGCCACGTAAAGCTTATTACAGGAAGTCCAATCCATGGTGGACCGCGAACCTTACCAACCTTAAGAAGGCCGTGTACCGGAAAAGACGTGTGTTACAGGGGGAGGACCGCAATGGCCCCGACCGCCACCATAAACTGCTGGAATACCGACATTCTTTGAGGAAATACAGCAGGGTGGTAAGAAGGACCAAGCGCTCGAGCTGGAGAAGCTTTGTTACATCGCACGGGAACTCGAACCCTTGGGGCATCGTTTACAAGCTCCAAGCGGACAAACTGCGAGTTGAGAAGGTGCTTAGCACAATCCGGTGTGGCGACAGCTTTACGTTGAACATGAAGGAATCCGCCAGCTGCCTTCTGGACACGCACGTCCCCGATGATCGGGTAGAAGATGACACCCCCGAGCAAAGGGAAGTGAGAGACGGTGCACGCCTAGCACCTGACACCCCTGATGCTGCTTCCTTCACAAAAGACGAAGTGGCGAGAGCCATTCGCACACTCAACAGTGGCAAGGCCCCGGGACCCGACCAAATTGAAGTCGAGGTGCTGAAGAGAACCTTTGCCATCATCCCCGATCAACTGGTACGGCTCTTCAATGGGTGCCTTCAGTGGGGCGTCTTTCCCTCTGTCTGGAAGGAGGGCTCCCTCAGAGCGTTCCTAAAGGGTGAGGACAAGGACGAGAAGGACCCAAAATCCTACAGGCCCATCTGTCTCCTCTCCGTGGTAGGAAAACTCTTCGAAAAACTCATCGGGGGACGGCTCTCGCTGACGGCGACTGCCCTGGGAAAGATCTCCGAACGGCAGTTCGGCTTCACTCCGAACAAGTCGGCGGAGGACGCTGTCGTGGAGATGCGGCGCATGGTGAGTGTCTGCGAAGATGCTTACGCGGTGGCCCTTCTCTTCGACATATCCGGGGCTTTCGACAGCGTGTGGTGGCCCTTGGTTCTTTCTGGTCTTCGTGAGAGAGAGTGCCCCAAGAACGTTTTCGAGGTGATGAAAAGTTACTTCGACGATCGACGGGTTCACATCTCTATAGGAAACGAAAAGGTCTCCAAGCGGGCCACGAGGGGCTGCCCACAGGGCTCGGTCCTCGGCCCTATCTGCTGGAACCTTATGTTCGATGGACTCCTCAGGATCCTCGAGGACATAGTCCCGGACAACTTCATTGCATACGCCGACGATCTCCTTGTCCTTGTGACTGGAGGCTCGAGGAGGGAAATTCAGACGAAAGCACAGATAATAGTCGATCAAATTGTCGACTGGTGCGCGTCTGCGAAGCTTCAGATCTCGGAAAAAAAGACTGAAGCAATAGTATTAAAGAGCGACTGGAAGCGACCGACTCCGGTCGGAAGGCGGGGAGGAGACCGTCCCGACCGCACACGCAGGGCAGTTAGGAAGCCAAATCTGGCAAACCGACCCCCCGTAATTAAAATAGGAGACACGCGCATAGCTTTTAGAAATAGCGTCAGGTATCTGGGGGTCCACTTCGATAGCTGCTTGGGGATGGGGACTCACTGCTCGTATCTTGGCAGAAAGTTGGGTTCCCTCTTCGGCAGGTTGACGAGGCTGTCTGGAGGGGGATGGGGGCTGCGCTTCGGATCGCTCGCCGCCGTGTACGGGGGTGTCTTCCTCGCGGTCGTGACATACGCCTCGGCGGGGTGGTCAGACCTGTGCAAGAGCGGTGATCTGAAGGTCCTTAAGTCCCTGCAGCGCAGAGCGCTCATTGCGATGTCGTCTGCCTATCGGACGGCATCGTGGGAGTCCCTCTGTGTCATCGCGGGCGCGGTCCCCATCGACCTCGCGCTGGAGGCGCATAGGGCACGCTACCAGATTAGAATAGGTAGGGACGCCACCATAAACGGTGTGCGAATCCACGGTGATGCTGAAAACGCCGTGGAATTGATCAAGGCAGAGGCGATGAATATGTGGCAGACTCAATGGCAATCTTCGCAGAAGGGTCGTACCACTTTCGCCTTCCTCAGCACCATACGGGAGAGGAATGCAGCAAAGTGGATCCGGCCAAATCACTTCGTGACTCAGGCTCTCACCGGACATGGCGACTTCCGCGCGTACCTCACGCTGCGGGGTGTCATCGGGGACGGGGCGGACTGCAGTGACTGTGGTGTGCCGGAAACTGCTGAGCATACTCTCCTAGTATGCCCCACCTACGAACCACAGAGAGTCGCTCTGAGGGAATTTATCGGAGAGCGAGTGTGGCCAGAGGCGGCAAACCAATTGGTGAGCTCAGCCGAGGCGTACTCGGTCTTCGCGGACTTCTGTGAAGAGGTCCTCAAGCTTAAAAAGCCTGAAATTGATGAAGAACTGAGGGTGGGAGGAGAAGTCGTAAACGGAGGTTAAAAATAAGATAGGGATGGGACTTAGATGTAGGGTCTTCGGGAGAAGCGCCGTATGGCGTATTCCCCAGCAGCTTCACCAAGCCGGGGTTGAGTCGGAACCCCCGGTGACGGTCTGATGGTGCCCGTAACACTCGCGGGACAGCCGGCCGTCTGGTGAATAGGATAGGAAACGTACACGTGGGCACGGACACAACAAATAAGAAACCAACACACAATTACACCGAGAAACGCAAACAGGAAAACACACCCGAACAATAAACCAAAAACCCAAGACAATATCAACATACACAACACAATTCCTAGCACGAAAACGTAGAATCAATACCCATAAACCTGATCCTATGATCCTTCCAAATCTGGGCTTGTGTGCGGGCGGCACACAGAGAGCAGGCCTTCCCGAGGTTCCCCGTGAGTGCGCCGAGGAGGCTGGGTTAGGGAGCGCGCGGGTTGTAAAAAACCCGTGCGCTCGCGGCCCGGACCCTCGACGTAGCTAAACTGCTCTCTCCGCTAAGCACGCCAGCGGAAGTCAAAGGATTTTTCCATCGCCGGTTGCCCTGGCACGGTGCTATCGCTGGAGGTGGATGGTTGTTTGTTGCGTATGCCCCCGAGGGCGAGGTCGCAGTGTCCGGTGAATGCCGGGCATCACATTAAATGTCCCTATCTACTGGCGGGTGTGACGCCGCTCTCGCTCCGCTACTACGATACATCCGTGGGATGGCGCCTCGAGCGAGTGAAACCGTGCTGACAGGAGCCAAGCCCCGGATGTGGTGGAGCACGAGTATGAGTGTCACTGGACTGCGGATGCGAATACATAGCCTAGCCGTATGTCAAGTCGAGAAACAAAGCCTTCCCGTGGCGCCTGCTGTTAAGCCCCACCTCGAAGTCGATTCGGGGTGAGGTGAACAAAAGTTTCCGGCTAGAGCTACGGTGTGGGAGAGGGAATGCTATCGGGGGTCTCACTAGCCCCTGTGTTTTCGGAGTCTATGCTTGGGCCTGCGATCGCAGGCGCTGGTGACCTGACGTTGACTTAGAAATAAAATCGGACCGCCCTCACCCAGGCGGAAATGACGAACAAATCCCTCTAAGAATCTGAGTCGGGAAGCCGGCGCCGGGTCTGGGACTGGGCGGCTCTGACCTTGTGTGCTGTGGGTCCTCTTGTCGTGCCTCGCTCCCGCACTGCGGCGCAATCCCCTACACTTCCCCCTCCATCCTCCCCTCTATCCCTATCCTGCCTAACCTCTCGAAATGGCTTTCCCACCGGATTCTTTCCCGTTTTTTGGCGGGGGAGAAGACGGAAGAGCCAGCCTAGTTGCCCTTCCGGGCCCCGCATCATCGAGGTCAAATGATCTCGGTGTTGAGGGAACCGGGGGTACATAACTAATCAAAATTTGTTTATCTTTTCAGATGTGTACAGTAAAGTACGGTAAAAAATCAAAAAACTAAACATGGCAGGTGCATCTGGGGTAAAATACACCGGAGGTAAAATAGCCCCCCGTTCGGATCTCCGGGTGGGGGCTGCCCTGGGTGTGCCAGTCATGGTCGAACGTGCGTCGTCGTCCGTGAGGAGGAGTGCCCGCCTGGCCTTGCAGCCGCAGCTAGGCGCGGGGCTCGTAGTGAGAGGAGGAATCGCTGGCGCCGTCGCGAGGCCGCGCACCCGGTCGGCATCAGGTGTGCGGGCGGCTTCTGGGCCCTCTCCTTCCCCTCTGGACACGCACCCTCGTTCGCCCCCGGGTGTTGCTGGCTGTGGAAACTTCGGCAGCCGGCTCCGGGGTTCCGGCCTTCGTGCCGTCCGCGTCGAGTTGGCTAGATGCGACAGTGCCGCGAACGCGAACGTGGTCTTGCCAACCGTGGCAGAGCACGTTTGTACGACCAAAGGTAGAGACGCGATAGCTAAAGTCATAGGGAAGACGGCACCGGGCCAGTCTGTCATTCGAATCGTCTTGGATAGATGCGATAGGGTCACGGCCCAGCCCACCGGGGCCGAGCAAGATGACGTAACACCCGCTCAGGTTGTAGTTATGAACGCGATAAACCCCCTACAAGCCCCAATCGCGATGGCTCCGCGCGGAAATGCCAACTCCATGGAAGTTAGGGTGCTGCAGCTGAACATGAGGCGCTCAGCTGTAGTCACGGGAGAGGTGCGCTTGCTAGCTGGTGAAAAGCGACTGGACGTCCTGCTCTTGCAGGAACCATACGTCCGGAAGCAGAACCGCAGCCACACCTTCTATGGCCTAGGGACTGGAATAAGGGTGGCTGCTGTACGTTCGCAATACCCGTGGGCTGCGGTAGCCCTCTGCAATCCCGAATTCCAGATGATCTTCATCTCGCAGCTTAGTACGACGCACTGCGTATGCGCGGAAGTACAGGCTCCCGGCTGTTCGCTCTACGTCGTTTCTCACTATTTTCAACATAGCGACGATATCGAACAGCACCTCACACACCTCGATGCCGTCCTTCGTTGCCTGAGGGGGAAGAGAGTATTAGTTGCGCTAGATGCCAATGCCGAGTCATCTCTCTGGGGACCAAAACCCACAAATGAGCGGGGAGAGAAGCTGGAGAGACTGATTAGACAGCATGGCCTCAACGTTGTGAATGATGCGAGTCAGCCGCCGACTTACTGGACGACAAGGGGCTCGTCATACATCGACGTGACTCTGGGGTCGCCCCCCATGACCGAACTCATCCGGGAGTGGAAAGTCCAGGAGGACTGGACGAGCAGCGATCACAACGCCGTACTTATCGGCTTGAGCATGACGAAGGCTACTCAACAAGAACAGTGCTCCGGGCCCCGCCGATTCAACACAAGGAGGGCCGACTGGGACCGGTTCGCTGAGGTTCTGGCGAACCAATCCGAGACGAGGCTGGAGTCTCTCGAGCTCGGTTCAGCGGAAGGAGTCGAAATCATGGCAGAAACTCTCACGGGAGTCCTCACGGACACCTGTGTTGAGTCAATGCCACGTAAAGCTTATTACAGGAAGTCCAATCCATGGTGGACCGCGAACCTTACCAACCTTAAGAAGGCCGTGTACCGGAAAAGACGTGTGTTACAGGGGGAGGACCGCAATGGCCCCGACCGCCACCATAAACTGCTGGAATACCGACATTCTTTGAGGAAATACAGCAGGGTGGTAAGAAGGACCAAGCGCTCGAGCTGGAGAAGCTTTGTTACATCGCACGGGAACTCGAACCCTTGGGGCATCGTTTACAAGCTCCAAGCGGACAAACTGCGAGTTGAGAAGGTGCTTAGCACAATCCGGTGTGGCGACAGCTTTACGTTGAACATGAAGGAATCCGCCAGCTGCCTTCTGGACACGCACGTCCCCGATGATCGGGTAGAAGATGACACCCCCGAGCAAAGGGAAGTGAGAGACGGTGCACGCCTAGCACCTGACACCCCTGATGCTGCTTCCTTCACAAAAGACGAAGTGGCGAGAGCCATTCGCACACTCAACAGTGGCAAGGCCCCGGGACCCGACCAAATTGAAGTCGAGGTGCTGAAGAGAACCTTTGCCATCATCCCCGATCAACTGGTACGGCTCTTCAATGGGTGCCTTCAGTGGGGCGTCTTTCCCTCTGTCTGGAAGGAGGGCTCCCTCAGAGTGTTCCTAAAGGGTGAGGACAAGGACGAGAAGGACCCAAAATCCTACAGGCCCATCTGTCTCCTCTCCGTGGTAGGAAAACTCTTCGAAAAACTCATCGGGGGACGGCTCTCGCTGACGGCGACTGCCCTGGGAAAGATCTCCGAACGGCAGTTCGGCTTCACTCCGAACAAGTCGGCGGAGGACGCTGTCGTGGAGATGCGGCGCATGGTGAGTGTCTGTGAAGATGCTTACGCGGTGGCCCTTCTCTTCGACATATCCGGGGCTTTCGACAGCGTGTGGTGGCCCTTGGTTCTTTCTGGTCTTCGTGAGAGAGAGTGCCCCAAGAACGTTTTCGAGGTGATGAAAAGTTACTTCGACGATCGACGGGTTCACATCTCTATAGGAAACGAAAAGGTCTCCAAGCGGGCCACGAGGGGCTGCCCACAGGGCTCGGTCCTCGGCCCTATCTGCTGGAACCTTATGTTCGATGGACTCCTCAGGATCCTCGAGGACATAGTCCCGGACAACTTCATTGCATACGCCGACGATCTCCTTGTCCTTGTGACTGGAGGCTCGAGGAGGGAAATTCAGACGAAAGCACAGATAATAGTCGATCAAATTGTCGACTGGTGCGCGTCTGCGAAGCTTCAGATCTCGGAAAAAAAGACTGAAGCAATAGTATTAAAGAGCGACTGGAAGCGACCGACTCCGGTCGGAAGGCGGGGAGGAGACCGTCCCGACCGCACACGCAGGGCAGTTAGGAAGCCAAATCTGGCAAACCGACCCCCCGTAATTAAAATAGGAGACACGCGCATAGCTTTTAGAAATAGCGTCAGGTATCTGGGGGTCCACTTCGATAGCTGCTTGGGGATGGGGACTCACTGCTCGTATCTTGGCAGAAAGTTGGGTTCCCTCTTCGGCAGGTTGACGAGGCTGTCTGGAGGGGGATGGGGGCTGCGCTTCGGATCGCTCGCCGCCGTGTACGGGGGTGTCTTCCTCGCGGTCGTGACATACGCCTCGGCGGGGTGGTCAGACCTGTGCAAGAGCGGTGATCTGAAGGTCCTTAAGTCCCTGCAGCGCAGAGCGCTCATTGCGATGTCGTCTGCCTATCGGACGGCATCGTGGGAGTCCCTCTGTGTCATCGCGGGCGCGGTCCCCATCGACCTCGCGCTGGAGGCGCATAGGGCACGCTACCAGATTAGAATAGGTAGGGACGCCACCATAAACGGTGTGCGAATCCACGGTGATGCTGAAAACGCCGTGGAATTGATCAAGGCAGAGGCGATGAATATGTGGCAGACTCAATGGCAATCTTCGCAGAAGGGTCGTACCACTTTCGCCTTCCTCAGCACCATACGGGAGAGGAATGCAGCAAAGTGGATCCGGCCAAATCACTTCGTGACTCAGGCTCTCACCGGACATGGCGACTTCCGCGCGTACCTCACGCTGCGGGGTGTCATCGGGGACGGGGCGGACTGCAGTGACTGTGGTGTGCCGGAAACTGCTGAGCATACTCTCCTAGTATGCCCCACCTACGAACCACAGAGAGTCGCTCTGAGGGAATTTATCGGAGAGCGAGTGTGGCCAGAGGCGGCAAACCAATTGGTGAGCTCAGCCGAGGCGTACTCGGTCTTCGCGGACTTCTGTGAAGAGGTCCTCAAGCTTAAAAAGCCTGAAATTGATGAAGAACTGAGGGTGGGAGGAGAAGTCGTAAACGGAGGTTAAAAATAAGATAGGGATGGGACTTAGATGTAGGGTCTTCGGGAGAAGCGCCGTATGGCGTATTCCCCAGCAGCTTCACCAAGCCGGGGTTGAGTCGGAACCCCCGGTGACGGTCTGATGGTGCCCGTAACACTCGCGGGACAGCCGGCCGTCTGGTGAATAGGATAGGAAACGTACACGTGGGCACGGACACAACAAATAAGAAACCAACACACAATTACACCGAGAAACGCAAACAGGAAAACACACCCGAACAATAAACCAAAAACCCAAGACAATATCAACATACACAACACAATTCCTAGCACGAAAACGTAGAATCAATACCCATAAACCTGATCCTATGATCCTTCCAAATCTGGGCTTGTGTGCGGGCGGCACACAGAGAGCAGGCCTTCCCGAGGTTCCCCGTGAGTGCGCCGAGGAGGCTGGGTTAGGGAGCGCGCGGGTTGTAAAAAACCCGTGCGCTCGCGGCCCGGACCCTCGACGTAGCTAAACTGCTCTCTCCGCTAAGCACGCCAGCGGAAGTCAAAGGATTTTTCCATCGCCGGTTGCCCTGGCACGGTGCTATCGCTGGAGGTGGATGGTTGTTTGTTGCGTATGCCCCCGAGGGCGAGGTCGCAGTGTCCGGTGAATGCCGGGCATCACATTAAATGTCCCTATCTACTCCCCCCCAAGTGTGTCACCTTGTTCGTGGTGGGGGGGCTTGCGTTCCTGCGATGAACCTTGGAGCTAAGCCGGCGGGGGCTTCGGCCCCTGGCAGGTCTTACCTTGCCGGACAGGTCCAGGGAGAGCAGGCAGACTAAGAACACACAACATCAAAAGCTACGGTGTGAGGCATCGTGCCTATGGCTGCATGGCCGCGTTGATGTAAAACGGTGCGGTCGCAAACGATCCCTCCAGGATACCTGCCGAACTCCTGGAGTATCTAGGCTTACCCGGCTAAGGCGGCTCTGGTCGGGCGGACATAATTTCCGACCTATTCGTGGGAATCAAAATGGAAAATCTAAAACAAACAAACAAAAAACAAAAACAGACGATGGAAGTGGCGGTAATGCTTACTAGGGAAGAATCTGGGAAAGTCGGAGTTTCCGGTGCAGGATATATTGGAGGAGAGGCGGATGATGACAATCCAATGGAGGTAACAGACAATATTAGCCTAGGAAAGAGAAGTAGGATGCATTCGTGTTCGTCAACCGGCACCGAGGACGCGTCTCTGGACTCAAGGGTGAAGAGATTGAGAACTAGAAAAGGGGAGGGGAGGCTGACACAGACGGACGCAGGGGAGTCGGTCCCACCTGTCATGGAGGAGATAAGGGAGCACCGGGAAGAGCTCGAGGCCTACCTATTTAACGACTGTAACAAGGTAACCAAGGCAGCTATCAAGGTGATCCTTGCTAAGTGGACTTCGCTCGAGGCGAAACTCTATGAACAGGTGGTACGAAATGAGAAGCTGAAGGTAGAGGTCGAGATAGAAAAAAGGGAACGAAAGAAGGGTGTAGCGAAGGGATCTGACAGAGCGGGAGGGCCTACCTACGCCCAGATGCTATCAACTGGACTAGTGGCGGCGCCCGTCTCTGGGACACGCGGGCGGGTGGAGACTGATGGTCTCCCTCGCCCTCCCCGAAAACCCACTGAGGTGATCCTGTTTCGCCCAGCTGCTGAAAACGATACGAGGTCCAACGAAGAGATCCGTGGGAATGTCACGGAGGTGCTCAAAGACGTTCGATCAAAGCTGAAAGTAAAAAACATACGGAATATGAGAAATCAAGGCATAGCCATGGAGCTCTCAAGTACTAGTGACGTAAATCTGATTAAGGAAGTAAACTTAGAGCCGGTTGGCCTAAAGGTAGATAAACCTAAAAAACTGAGCCCGACGATAATGATTCACGATGTCGAAGGGGACGCAAACATGGAAGACCTAAAAGAAGATTTCATAAATAAAAACTGCATTTCGGAAAATACAGACATCAATGAGGTACAAGAAAAGGTGATATTCAGGCACAGCATTAAAAATAGAAACGGAAACCTTAACTGGATAGTTGAGGTACCCGGATCCCTCTTTAAGAAGCTTCTGAATGACGGTAGAGTTTTTATGCTGTGGAAATCTTACAAAGTAAACGAGTACATCAATGTTAGAAAATGTTATAAATGCAATGGATACGGCCACATTGCTAAGAACTGTACTTCAGAAACTAGGCGGTGCGAAAACTGTGGTGACGAAGATCACATTAGAAATAATTGCCCAAAGAAGGAGACTCCATGCTGCACAAACTGTAAAAAAGCCCGAAGACAAACTACGAATCATCCATCCAATGACAGACGATGCCCTGAATACCTCAGGCAGGTAGATTTCTATAGAAACAAGATAGAATGGAGCTAAAGTTCGCGCAAATAAATGCCGCGAGGTCAATGGCTACAGCTGGGGAAATAAGAATCTCAATCGAGAAGGAGAACCTAGACGTCGTCTGCGTGCAAGAACCGTACACTCGAAACAGCAGAGTAGTGGGATACGGAAATCGTAACATACGAGTTATACAACCCGAAACGGAATCACCATGGGTTGCGATACTGGTTGCAAATGATGGAATCGACGTATTTCACGTACGCACTAACGAGCCCGACCATGTCCTATGTGTACATATAAAAACAGCAGTAACATCAATGTACGTGGTTAGTGTCTACTGTCAATGCTCAAAGCGGATTGAACCATTCCTTGGTTCGATTGGCGAGCTGATTGAGCGAATTAGATGGGCAGATGGGGGGGCGAGAATAATGGTGGCGGCCGATACTAACGCCAAGTCGCTACTGTGGTATTCTAGCACCCTTGACCGGAGAGGAAGCTTGGTTGAGGATTTTCTCATAGAGTATGATATGATTGTTTTGAACGAACCATCACACCTCACGACATATGCATCAACGACGGGAGCATCAAACATAGACGTCACGATGACCACGAACATATTGGGAAACGAAATTCGAAACTGGCAAGTAACATCTGATTGTACCACAAGTGATCACAACATGATTACGTTCATGGTCACTGCTGCTGGAAGAATAAATCGTGGATACAAAGAAAAGCAAAGGTTAGGCTATAGGATTCAAAATGCAAACTGGGAAATATTCAATAGAATCTATGATGAATATATGTCTGATAGAATTCGACACAAACTTGGCACTGCAGACCCGGATGAGGCGGCACTTACCTTCGAGAAAGTGACCACCGCAGTATGCCAAGACTCATTGAGGGAAAAACGAGTTGCACCAGAATCGGTACCATGGTGGACTTCGGATCTCCGACAAAAACAACTTGAAGTAAGACGAGCAAGAAAAGCTCTAGCAAGGGCGAGGAGAATGAATATAGGTAACACTCAAGAACTCAAGAGGACGTACTCATACCTGAGGAACGTATATACGTCAATGATTCGTAGAAACAAATATAACTCATGGAAAGACTTCGTGAGAAAAGAAGGAAACGAAAACCCATGGGGAATCATCTACAAGATCACAAGAGATAAGATTAAAAGACGAGAGGTACCGTGCGCCCTAGTCCTGGAAGATCAAAGTACTACAAACAGCTGGAAAGAAACAGTAAAAATCATGCTGCAAAAGATGGTACCCAAGGACACCAGGATCAATGAATCTGAAAAGCTACGGGAAATAAGAAGAGGAAACGATAGATACCAGTGCCTGAATGTTGAGCCTGAAATCAGCAACGCGGAAATTGAGGCAGCACTAAAAGCGACTAAGAACAAGAAGGCCCCCGGTCCGGATAAAATACCAGCGGAAGTTATCAAGAATATTTGGGCACACGACAAATCAAGCATAAACACATTGTATAACAACTGCTTAAAACACGGTATATTTCCGAGACCATGGAAGAAGGCAGAACTTCGAATTATCCTGAAAAGCTCGGATCGCGATCGATCAAAAGTAGGATCGTATAGGCCAATTGCGTTACTTCCAGTAATAGGGAAGATCTACGAGCGGATCATTGTACAACGAATCAACAAGCAATATGACGAAGTTATGGAATTGAGCAGCGATCATCAATACGGGTTTCGTCCCGGGAGATCGACACAAGATGCACTTGCTGAGCTAAAAAACATGATACAAAGAACGGAAAAGAAGTATGTCTTAGCTATATTTGCTGACATAGAGGGAGCTTTTGATAATTTATGGTGGCCAGCCATTAAAAGACGGCTCACAGAAGCCAAATGTAGTAGCACACTCTTAGCAACAGTGGATAGCTATTTTAAGGACCGCACAGTAATTGTCAAGAATGCTCACGACATAGAGCGGAGGAAAATGGAAAAGGGGTGCCCTCAGGGATCTATTATTGGCCCCTCGGCGTGGAACTGGTGTATGGACACACTACTTAATGACATAGCAGAGTCAACAAACCCGAACGAAATTGAAGCGATCGCATACGCCGATGATCTGATGCTAGCCGTAAAAGCGGACTCCAGGGTGGCACTCGAGAGACTGGGAGAGAGCGTTTTACAGAGAGTTGAAAGATGGTGTGGTGAACACAAGCTGAATATATCAAAGGAAAAAACTCAGGCGATGGTGGTAAAGGGCAACCTCAATGCACAAAGACCGCCTAACATAAAGATCAAAGGTACCCAAATAAAATACTGTACGACTTATAAATATCTGGGAATCACAATCGATTCCAGAATGACATTTATACCCCACTGTAAAAGAACCAGAGAGAGCATAACGAAATTTGCATTATCAATAAAAAGACTTGCAAGAGACCAATGGGGAATAAGAACAAATGTCATGGAAATAATATACAAAGGGGTATGTGTGCCAATTATGACGTATGGAGCTGCCCTGTGGTATAGAGAGGCAGCTGGCGTCATGGTGAGGCGCCATCTTGATGCCGCACAAAGAACGATGCTGCTAGCTCTAACCAGGGCATGTCGAACAACTTCCACTGCAGCCATGCAAGTCTTAGCGGGGTGCCCCCCGATAGATTTAGAAGCTACGAGACATGGACTTGTATACAGACTACGAAAAAACGATTACATACAATGGAATAGGTATGCATACGTACCAGTAGAAAACTCTGAAAATGTCGACATGAAGCGAGAAAAAGAGCATATAGGGAATGAAATAATAACTGAATGGCAAGCAAGGTGGAGTAGGAACGAAAAAGGTCGAGACCTATATAAATTTATCAAGGATGTGCGATTTAAGAATAACAACCGGTGGTTTATCCCTAACAGATACACGGTATATTTGATGACAGGGTACGGACCAATAAATGATTCATTAAACCGAAGAAACCTGACGGATGACGCGACCTGTCATGTATGCGGCGATGATAGAGAATCTGTGGAACACATGATATGGGAATGCACAGGGTATGAAGATTTACGATACCCTGAACTAAGGAGTACACGACAGTGCGCAGATCTAGTAGGAACGAAAGTCATGTTCGAGAAGTTCAACTGTTACGCAAAAGAATTGTTTGAGGTCAGGAAAACATACCTTACAGAAGAAAATCCTGAATAGTACTGATGAAGGAACGCCAAGAAGTAGATAACGGGTCCGCCTCCACGTGGCAGGGACGGGCAACGTCTGGCGAGAGCCGGGCGGCTGAGAGACCTGAAAATAAATGAATAAATAAAATAATTAAACAAAATAAATAAAATGAGAATATAATATTATAATAACACACGAACACACACACACGCACACACACGCACACACACACACGCACACACATACACACACACACACACACACACACACACACACACACACACACACACACACACACATACATACATACACACACACATACATACATACACACACACATACATACATACATACATACATACATATACACACACACGGGTAAAATCCTTATTAATAATAATAATATAAAAGAAAGAAAAGGGTAAGAACCCACAAGAAATAAGAGAACGCAAGAAAATGACGTTACGGCGGTCATGAGCGAGTAGCTCGAGCCGCAAAGGAAACGATGACTAATAAAAAAAAAAAAAAAAAAAAAAAAAAAAAAAAAAAAAAAAAAATGTCCCTATCTACTGACTCTATGGTGGATATCCAACGTATACACACGTGTATTAGGAGCTCCGTTGTAAGTGGATTTTTCGCATATTCCGAGGTTCGATTACGTGGAAAAAAGTGTTCTGCCAGCGGCGGCTAGTGCCAAGCTACAAGTGGATAACCGTTTTTCCGTTCAAATCGCAAAATTGAGGAAGTTACGAGTGTTTTAATTTTGACAGTAAATTCACCGTGTTAAAAGCAACAGTGGACTTTGGCGTTCGCGTTTTTGCTCAGCACCCTCTCAAGAGGGTGTGTTCACCCCGGAATCGGGTAAAAAAGTTTGAGGAACATTCCCAGCTTTACGCCGATACCCGTTTTTCGTGTCTAGCCCATCGGAATAAAAAGTTATCAGTGTTTAAAGTGCATATAAACTTCGGAAATAGGGTTATAAAGATCGCGAATAACTCGTGATTGTTTCGTGGATAGAGTCGAGAGGACTACTCGCATCTGAGTTTTTGCTCGGCTGAGCTCGTTGCCTGATTGGCTGACAGCTCTCGGGCTCCCATTGGATGTTGCAACTCGGACTTTAGGTTCCATAAGAAGACTATCCACCCTCGGATTGGCTACTTTGCTTCTTTCGCCCTTAAGGACGCTGGGATCGACGGAATCGAGGCTGCTTAAGGTCTGAGGCTTCAGGGGACAACGTGGGTCAATCTACGAGGCGGAGAGGTAAGTACCTTAAGGATTTGGCCATTAAGGCACACAACTCTTAAAGAGGAAAGCCTGCTTTGCTCCGGTTGGCCAAATGGACTGAGGTTTTTAGTAACTATTATTAAATTAATAACTGTGGATAAAAATTAAGGGTGGTCCCTCAGGTGGCAATAAATTGACTGATAAATAAATTGACCCCTTAAGGGAAGTTAATTTGGATTGCTACTAAATTAACGTAATGAATTAAGGGGCCAGAGAACTTTTAGTATTTAATAAATACATAACTGGGGGAAACGAGTAGTGTTCAACCCCATAAGGGAACTTACTGGTGAAAGCACCTTAAGGATCTTTAATAAAACGTAGTTCCTGCTAAAATAATCACACAGGGCTGCGGTTTGGCCTACCGGAGTCGTTGCTCAATAGCCCAGGACCAAGAGTTGGGAATAACTTCTTAAGGGAGCGTAACCTAGCTGCCCCGGCTGGAGTACCCCTTAAGGGTGGTGTAAAGTGACCGGTGGTGGCAAGTGGAAATTTCCGGTCATATGACCGGATAAATTTCATTACATTTCTGGACAAATCAAAAATTTCCGACACACTTTTGGTCAAGTGACCGGAAATTTCCAAGGTCACCAAAAGTGACCGATTTTGGAAAATCGCGCGGCTACCGATATAGGACCACATTTGAGTGCTTTTTGACGTCTTGCGAATAAACGCTACCGGGTCATTGGCCCGAGATAAAAAGGGAAAACTTGGTAGCGTTCGAGGATGAAGAAAAGAAACAAGAAGAGGAAGTCCGCACGCATCGAGGACAGTTCAGACGAGGGACTAATATCGACCCCAAGGACCCGCAGCCGCTCTAGGTCGAGCACTCGGCGTGACTATTTGCGCAAACCAGAGGACAGTTCGCCGCAGAATGCGGCATTGACTCAGTCTCCTGGGAAAAAAGCGCTGAAAAGGGAAAAACGCAAGGCGGCAGAGCTCAAGCGTCAGAGTGACCCCACCGATCCCGCAGAGGAGCACGACCGCAGCGGATCACTGTCCGAGGATCCAAGTCTAGACGTTGCCAAAGACCCAAAGAGGAAGAGGATCGAACCTGAGACGACAACAGACACAGAGATCGTGGAAATGCCAGGAGTGGGCCCACGCGCTGCACCGATCAGCAGAGGAAATTCGAGAGAATGGACTGCCAGTACGTCTCCAAACGAGCAGGCCCACGCCCACGTGGCACAGCTGAGGAACTTTATCCTAACCGGAGTAGGTGGCCGAATCACAATGGAGGAAGCCAACTTCATTCTTGGTAAGTCCGAGGCACTAGAGATGATGGTGAGCAAACTCCTGGTGGAGAATGCGAACCTCAAAGGCCGTCTCCAAGAGAGCGGAAGAGAGGTTAAGCGAACAAAGGCGGCAGCACAGGCGCCGATAGCCATCCAGAGTGTAGCGAACCAGGCACAGACCTACGCTCAGCGAGTGGCGGCTCGGGCCACCATCAACTTGCGGCCAGAGGCACCGGAAGCGGCGAGGAAACCTACAACTGGGGCAGTACCCAAGAGGCCAACACCTGCGGTAAGGAAGGTCCAACTGAGAGCTGCTCCTCCCACAATTACAGCACGCGAAACAAGCGGACGCCCCAGCACACCATTGGTAGTCACTGTCTACCCAGCTCATATCGACGCCGTAGGGAGCAGCGAAGACACGATGCACAGACTCATGGAGGTCTTTGACCCCAGGATGGAGATGGTGCGCATCCGCAAAATAAGGAAAATAAGGAACAACGGATTGGCCATAGAAACAATCGGTACCGAGGACCTGGAAAAACTCAAGAAGAGTACCGAAATCGCGGAAAGCGGCCTTCTGGTGCAGGATCTCCAAAAACAAAGGCCGAAGATCATCGTCTATGACGCGCCCAGGGCCGCTGTCGAGAATAGATTTGCACAGTGGGTCTACTGCCAGAACCCCGAATTCGAAGCCAGAGGAATTCCATTGGAGGACTTCTCGGAAGAATTCCAGCTTCGATTTCAAACGGGAAGAAAGGACAGTGACATGACAAACGCTGTGATGGAAGTATCACCAAGGATTCGAGAGATACTGCTCGAAACAAGGCGTATCTACCTCGAGTGGATATCCTGCAAAGTCCAGGACTACCAGAATCCCAGCAGGTGCTACAAGTGCCAAGGACACGGGCACATAGCCAATGCCTGTAGGGCGCAGGACACGACCTGCGCACACTGCGCATCGGGGGGTCACAAATCGGCAGAATGCCCGAACAAGGAAGATCCAAGGAGATGCGCAGCTTGCAAAAGAGCTAGGAGGCCCAGCGATCACTCAGGAAACAGCAAATCCTGCCCATCATATATGATGGCAAAGGAAAGAATAATCAATAACACCGATTATGGAAGACACTAGGAACGAACAAACATACAGGATACTACAACACAATGCCGGAAAAGCCAGCATCGTCTCTAACGAACTTAGAGAAGTTGCCGTGAGCAAAGGAATGGACATTGTTCTTCTGCAGGAACCATACCACTACCGAAAGAAGGTAACGGAGTGGGGCCAGTACGAGGTTATCACTGGACATGTAGGAGACGAAATACCGGGAGCGGCTGTAGTAATACTCAACAAGCAGCTCACCGTCCTCAAGCTCACGCAGTTTTGCACTGATAACTGCGTGTGTGTGGAAATAACGGGCCCACCTGGGCGACTGTATATTATCAGCATGTACTTTAGGCACTCGCACCCCATAGAACCGTACATCGAGCATCTCAGAGGAATTCTAAGGAGGCTGAGGAACCGGAAGGTCATCATCGCCGCGGACGCGAACGCCAGGTCCCCACTCTGGGGGTCGGACATGGCGGGCGAACGGAACACGCGAGGAAGACGCCTCGAGGAGCTAATAGCGGAATGCAGCCTAATCGTGGCGAATGAACCTGGAAATCCCCATACATTCGCCTCAACAGGCGGTAACACTAACATCGACGTTACGCTGGTAACGGAACAGCTTGCGTCTTCGATCGCGAATTGGACCGTTGAGGAAGGATGGACAACGAGTGACCACCGTGTCATCCGCATGGAACTGTCCGACCCCAACCGACGTGCAATTACCATCAGAACCAACCGGTTCGCGGTACACAAGGCCGACTGGAACAGGCTTGAATACCTCATTGAGAATGGGCGTGCCGATCTCTCGCACGAGTGCGACCCTAACCGGTCTGCGGAAGAAGCTGAGCTCTATGCCGGCAGAATCGCAGATCTGGTGGTTCGCGCGTGTAGGGATGCCATACCACGAAGAAAACAAGGTGTAAGACCAACCCCATGGTGGACGACGGAGCTAACTGCGACAAAAAAGGAGGTAGTTCTCAAAAGAAGGAGATTCCAACGAACAACAGATGGGCCCACAAGAGTCGTCAACAGACGAACGTACAAACAGGCCCTCAGAGAATACCGCGAATCAATCGCCGAGGCAAAAAGATCTAGCTGGGAAGAATTTGTCACGACAGAAGGCAAGACGAACCCATGGGGAATAACATACAAGTTGGCTGCAATGAAGTACTCGCCCAGGAGGGCTCTGAACTCCATAAAACCTACCGCTGGAGAAGAGGCAACAACAACGTGGGACCAAACAGCACATCGGCTCCTAGACGTGCTTATCCCAGATGACATCGACAGGACGGACACACCGGAACAGAGGAGAACACGCGAAGAATGCCAAACAGAGCCGGATACCCCGGACGCGGATCCATTCACCAGACAAGAGGTGAGATCGGCCATAATGTCGCTAAGATGCGGCAAAGCGCCAGGCGTTGATGCAATAGAGGTTGAGGTGTTCCAGAGGGCTGCCCTAGGCACCCTCGACGAGCTCACATGCCTCTACAACGCCTGCCTCAAATGGGGAGTCTTCCCGAAGATCTGGAAGATAGGCTCAGTTTGCGTGCTGAAGAAAGGACCCAACAAAGAGGAATCGGATCCGAGGTCTTATCGTCCCATCTGCCTCCTATCGGTGATAGGCAAGGCAATGGAAAAACTAATAGCCAAGCGGCTCCGTGGACTCACCGAGAACGAGGAATACTGCTCGGACCGACAGTACGGCTTCAGACCCGGCCTGTCTACCGACGACGCTCTACGCAAGTTCAGGCAACTCGCGGTAACGGGAAATACGAAGTATGTGATGGCTATGCTATTCGACATATCCGGAGCCTTCGACAATGTTTGGTGGCCAGACATACTGACAGCTCTACAAAGAAGAAGCTGCCGGAAAAACGTGTTTAGGCTAATGTCAAGCTACTTTCGTGACAGAGAGGTGCGGATAACCGCAGAGTGCGTCACGGTGTCAAAAACCGTGACCAAGGGCTGCCCACAGGGATCAATCCTCGGGCCCTCTTGTTGGAATCTAGTGTTCGATGGCCTACTTGGTAAGCTGAAAGAGCTACAAGTGGAACACATTGCCTATGCGGATGACCTCCTGGTGATGATATACGGCGACACTCGTGAAAGTCTGGGGCGCCAAGGACAAATCGTTGCCACGGGGGTAGAAAATTGGTGCAGGGAACACAAATTACAACTTTCCGAGAAAAAGAGCGAAATGATACTCTTAAGGGGCCGTCTTGACATCAGACGTCCTCCAGGAATAAAGATCAACCGGAAACAGATTCCAATGAAGAAAGAAGTACGCTACCTGGGGATCACTTACGGAGAGAGGCTCTCTATAAAAGAGCACGTTAAAAGTATAGGCGACAGGTGTGGCTCCACTTTCAATGCCTTAGCTAAGATCGCAAGGGCAAAGTGGGGCCTCGGGCACAGGTGCCTAAACACCTTGTATAAAGGCCTATTTGTCCCCATAGCAACATACGCGGCAGAAGGATGGGTCGACCTGCTTAATAAGCAATCGACAATAATGTTGTTGAGAGCCCAAAGGCAGGCCCTCCTTGGAGTCACAAAGGCCTACCGAACAACTTCAGGGGACGCCCTTACGGTTGCTGCGGGAGCAATCCCAATCGACCTGGAGGCCAAGAAGCGGAGCTGCTGCTATAAAATAAGGAAGAAAATCCCCTTCCAGCTGGAAGGGGCGGAATACGTACCTGGAACAAACGACGACACCATACAGAAGGAAGTCCAACTTTCACTGGTGCGGGAATGGCAAACAAGATGGACCAATAGCACGAAAGGAAGGACGACCTTTGAGTACTTACCAAACGTAACCATTAGACTGAGGATGAAGTGGATCGTGCTCGATCACTACGTGACTCAGTTTATCACTGGACATGGCGATTTCAGGAGTAAGCTTAGGCATTTCGGTCTCGCGGAAGACGATCTGTGCGAGTGTGGGGAAACTGAAACCCCTGAACATGTATTACTCCATTGTGGCATTCACGAGGAAATTAGAGAAGAACTCAGGACTCTCGTAACGCAGTCTGGACACAACTGGCCACCGCGCCTGGAGACACTCATAGCAAAGCAAAACTTCGCCAAGTTCGCCGAACTGGCGAGGAACATCTTGCAGGCTAAGGAAGCGCAGAACGTGCAGTGAGGACCGCACTGCCGAGCAACCCAGTATGGTAGCCATAAACACAGGACAAGGTAGTTCTCACTGCCACAAGTTAAAGTTCGGAGTAAGTGCGAGTGTAAGTGCTAAGTGCAAAGTGCGGGATAAAGTGCACCGAACACCGAGTATGGAAAAATGTGAAAAAGCATGGAAGTATGTTAAAGGAACACTAATGTGTCCTTTGGAAATAAACGCAAGTGAATGTAACCGCATAGGTGTAACGCAGCAAAGGATTGTAGCTACTTAAGGCATGTTAAAGATTAAGGCATGAATAAA
>OZ012707.1:36606478-36616478 GCA_963942595.1 Cylloceria caligata | reverse complement strand
TCCGATCGGTCTACGAGTGAAAGAAAAATTAAAGTTTTTCGTCGAAAATCAAGATTCCGATCGGTCTACGAGTGGAATAATAATTTAATTTTTTCGTCGAAAATCAAGATTCCGATCGGTTTACGAGTGAAAGAAAAATTTAATTTTTTCGTCGAAAACCAAGATTCCGATCGGTCTACGAGTGGAATAAAAATTTAATTTTTTCGTCAAAGTCCGAGATTCCGATCGGTCTACGAGTGGAATAAAAATTTAATTTTTTCGTCGAAAACCAAGATTCCGATCGGTCTACGAGTGGAGAAAATTTTTTCTCATTTCGTCAAAGTCCGAGATTCCGATCGGTCTACGAGTGGAATTAAAATTTAATTTTTTCGTCGAAAACCAAGATTCCGATCGGTCTACGAGTGGAATAAAAATTTAATTTTTTCGTCAAAGTCCGAGATTCCGATCGGTCTACGAGTGGAATAAAAATTTAATTTTTTCGTCGAAAACCAAGATTCCGATCGGTCTACGAGTGGAGAAAATTTTTTCTCATTTCGTCAAAGTCCGAGATTCCGATCGGTCTACGAGTGGAATTAAAATTTTATTTTTTCGTCGAAAACCAAGATTCCGATCGGTCTACGAGTGGAATAAAAATTTAATTTTTTCGTCAAAGTCCGAGATTCCGATCGGTCTACGAATGGAATAAAAATTTAATTTTTTCGTCGAAAACCAAGATTCCGATCGGTCTACGAGTGGAATTAAAATTTAATTTTTTCGTCGAAAACCAAGATTCTGATCGGTCTACGAGTGGAGAAAATTCTTTCTTATCTCGTCAAAGTCCGAGATTCCGATCGGTCTACGAGTGGAATTAAAATTTAATTTTTTCGTCGAAAACCAAGATTCTGATCGGTCTACGAGTGGAGAAAATTTTTTCTCATTTCGTCAAAGTCCGAGATTCCGATCGGTCTACGAGTGGAATTAAAATTTAATTTTTTCGTCGAAAACCAAGATTCCGATCGGTCTACGAGTGGAGAAAATTTTTTCTCATTTCGTCAAAGTCCGAGATTCCGATCGGTCTACGAGTGGAATTAAAATTTAATTTTTTCGTCGAAAACCAAGATTCCGATCGGTCTACGAGTGGAATAAAAATTTAATTTTTTCGTCAAAGTCCGAGATTCCGATCGGTCTACGAGTGGAATAAAAATTTAATTTTTTCGTCAAAGTCCGAGATTCCGATCGGTCTACGAGTGGAATTAAAATTTATTTTTTTCGTCGAAAACCAAGATTCTGATCGGTCTACGAGTGGAGAAAATTTTTTCTCATTTCGTCAAAGTCCGAGATTCCGATCGGTCTACGAGTGGAATAAAAATTTAATTTTTTCGTCGAAAACCAAGATTCCGATCGGTCTACGAGTGGAATTAAAATTTATTTTTTTCGTCGAAAACCAAGATTCTGATCGGTCTACGAGTGGAGAAAATTTTTTCTCATTTCGTCAAAGTCCGAGATTCCGATCGGTCTACGAGTGGAATAAAAATTTAATTTTTTCGTCGAAAACCAAGATTCCGATCGGTCTACGAGTGGAATAAAAATTTAATTTTTTCGTCAAAGTCCGAGATTCCGATCGGTCTACGAGTGGAATAAAAATTTAATTTTTTCGTCGAAAACCAAGATTCCGATCGGTCTACGAGTGGAGAAAATTTTTTCTTATTTCGTCAAAGTCCGAGATTCCGATCGGTCTACGAGTGGAATAAAAATTTAATTTTTTCGTCGAAAACCAAGATTCCGATCGGTCTACGAGTGGAATAAAAATTTAATTTTTTCGTCAAAGTCCGAGATTCCGATCGGTCTACGAGTGGAATAAAAATTTAATTTTTTCGTCAAAGTCCGAGATTCCGATCGGTCTACGAGTGGAATTAAAATTTAATTTTTTCGTCGAAAACCAAGATTCCGATCGGTCTACGAGTGGAATAAAAATTTAATTTTTTCGTCAAAGTCCGAGATTCCGATCGGTCTAAGAGTGGAATAAAAATTTAATTTTTTCGTCGTAAACCAAGATTCTGATCGGTCTACGAGTGGAGAAAATTTTTTCTCATTTCGTCAAAGTCCGAGATTCCGATCGGTCTACGAGTGGAATTAAAATTTAATTTTTTCGTCGAAAACCGAGATTCCGATCGGTCTACGAGTGGAGAAAATTTTTTCTCATTTCGTCAAAGTCCGAGATTTTGATCGGTCTACGAGTGGAATTAAAATTTAATTTTTTCGTCGAAAACCAAGATTCCGATCGGTCTACGAGTGGAATTAAAATTTAATTTTTTCGTCGAAAACCAAGATTCCGATCGGTCTACGAGTGGAATAAAAATTTAATTTTTTCGTCAAAGTCCGAGATTCCGATCGGTCTACGAGTGGAATAAAAATTTGATTTTTTCGTCAAAGTCCGAGATTCCGATCGGTCTACGAGTGGAATAAAAATTTAATTTTTTCGTCGAAAACCAAGATTCCGATCGGTCTACGAGTGGAATAAAAATTTAATTTTTTCGTCAAAGTCCGAGATTCCGATCGGTCTACGAGTGGAATAAAAATTTAATTTTTTCGTCGTAAACCAAGATTCTGATCGGTCTACGAGTGGAGAAAATTTTTTCTCATTTCGTCAAAGTCCGAGATTCCGATCGGTCTACGAGTGGAATTAAAATTTAATTTTTTCGTCGAAAACCAAGATTCCGATCGGTCTACGAGTGGAGAAAATTTTTTCTCATTTCGTCAAAGTCCGAGATTCCGATCGGTCTACGAGTGGAATAAAAATTTAATTTTTTCGTCGAAAACCAAGATTCCGATCGGTCTACGAGTGGAATAAAAATTTAATTTTTTCGTCAAAGTCCGAGATTCCGATCGGTCTACGAGTGGAATAAAAATTTAATTTTTTCGTCGAAAACCAAGATTCCGATCGGTCTACGAGTGGAGAAAATTTTTTCTCATTTCGTCAAAGTCCGAGATTCCGATCGGTCTACGAGTGGAATAAAAATTTAATTTTTTCGTCGAAAACCAAGATTCCGATCGGTCTACGAGTGGAGAAAATTTTTTCTCATTTCGTCAAAGTCCGAGATTCCGATCGGTCTACGAGTGGAATTAAAATTTAATTTTTTCGTCGAAAACCAAGATTCCGATCGGTCTACGAGTGGAATAAAAATTTAATTTTTTCGTCAAAGTCCGAGATTCCGATCGGTCTACGAGTGGAATAAAAATTTAATTTTTTCGTCGAAAACCAAGATTCCGATCGGTCTACGAGTGGAATTAAAATTTAATTTTTTCGTCGAAAACCAAGATTCTGATCGGTCTACGAGTGGAGAAAATTTTTTCTCATTTCGTCAAAGTCCGAGATTCCGATCGGTCTACGAGTGGAATTAAAATTTAATTTTTTCGTCGAAAACCAAGATTCCGATCGGTCTACGAGTGGAGAAAATTTTTTCTCATTTCGTCAAAGTCCGAGATTCCGATCGGTCTACGAGTGGAATAAAAATTTAATTTTTTCGTCGAAAACCAAGATTCCGATCGGTCTACGAGTGGAATAAAAATTTAATTTTTTCGTCAAAGTCCGAGATTCCGATCGGTCTACGAGTGGAATAAAAATTTAATTTTTTCGTCGTAAACCAAGATTCCGATCGGTCTACGAGTGGAGAAAATTTTTTCTTATTTCGTCAAAGTCCGAGATTCCGATCGGTCTACGAGTGGAATAAAAATTTAATTTTTTCGTCGAAAACCAAGATTCCGATCGGTCTACGAGTGGAGAAAATTTTTTTTCATTTCGTCAAAGTCCGAGATTCCGATCGGTCTACGAGTGGAATTAAAATTTAATTTTTTCGTCGAAAACCAAGATTCCGATCGGTCTACGAGTGGAGAAAATTTTTTCTCATTTCGTCAAAGTCCGAGATTCCGATCGGTCTACGAGTGGAATTAAAATTTAATTTTTTCGTCGAAAACCAAGATTCCGATCGGTCTACGAGTGGAATAAAAATTTAATTTTTTCGTCAAAGTCCGAGATTCCGATCGGTCTACGAGTGGAATAAAAATTTAATTTTTTCGTCGAAAACCAAGATTCCGATCGGTCTACGAGTGGAATTAAAATTTAATTTTTTCGTCGAAAACCAAGATTCTGATCGGTCTACGAGTGGAGAAAATTTTTTCTCATTTCGTCAAAGTCCGAGATTCCGATCGGTCTACGAGTGGAATTAAAATTTAATTTTTTCGTCGAAAACCAAGATTCCGATCGGTCTACGAGTGGAGAAAATTTTTTCTCATTTCGTCAAAGTCCGAGATTCCGATCGGTCTACGAGTGGAATAAAAATTTAATTTTTTCGTCGAAAACCAAGATTCCGATCGGTCTACGAGTGGAATAAAAATTTAATTTTTTCGTCAAAGTCCGAGATTCCGATCGGTCTACGAGTGGAATAAAAATTTAATTTTTTCGTCGTAAACCAAGATTCCGATCGGTCTACGAGTGGAGAAAATTTTTTCTTATTTCGTCAAAGTCCGAGATTCCGATCGGTCTACGAGTGGAATAAAAATTTAATTTTTTCGTCGAAAACCAAGATTCCGATCGGTCTACGAGTGGAATTAAAATTTAATTTTTTCGTCGAAAACCAAGATTCTGATCGGTCTACGAGTGGAGAAAATTTTTTCTCATTTCGTCAAAGTCCGAGATTCCGATCGGTCTACGAGTGGAATTAAAATTTAATTTTTTCGTCGAAAACCAAGATTCCGATCGGTCTACGAGTGGAGAAAATTTTTTCTCATTTCGTCAAAGTCCGAGATTCCGATCGGTCTACGAGTGGAATAAAAATTTAATTTTTTCGTCGAAAACCAAGATTCCGATCGGTCTACGAGTGGAATTAAAATTTAATTTTTTCGTCGAAAACCAAGATTCCGATCGGTCTACGAGTGGAGAAAATTTTTTCTCATTTCGTCAAAGTCCGAGATTCCGATCGGTCTACGAGTGGAATAAAAATTTAATTTTTTCGTCGAAAACCAAGATTCCGATCGGTCTACGAGTGGAATTAAAATTTATTTTTTTCGTCGAAAACCAAGATTCTGATCGGTCTACGAGTGGAGAAAATTTTTTCTCATTTCGTCAAAGTCCGAGATTCCGATCGGTCTACGAGTGGAATAAAAATTTAATTTTTTCGTCGAAAACCAAGATTCCGATCGGTCTACGAGTGGAATAAAAATTTAATTTTTTCGTCAAAGTCCGAGATTCCGATCGGTCTACGAGTGGAATAAAAATTTAATTTTTTCGTCGAAAAACAAGATTCCGATCGGTCTACGAGTGGAGAAAATTTTTTCTTATTTCGTCAAAGTCCGAGATTCCGATCGGTCTACGAGTGGAATAAAAATTTAATTTTTTCGTCGAAAACCAAGATTCCGATCGGTCTACGAGTGGAATAAAAATTTAATTTTTTCGTCAAAGTCCGAGATTCCGATCGGTCTACGAGTGGAATAAAAATTTAATTTTTTCGTCAAAGTCCGAGATTCCGATCGGTCTACGAGTGGAATTAAAATTTAATTTTTTCGTCGAAAACCAAGATTCCGATCGGTCTACGAGTGGAATAAAAATTTAATTTTTTCGTCAAAGTCCGAGATTCCGATCGGTCTACGAGTGGAATAAAAATTTAATTTTTTCGTCGTAAACCAAGATTCTGATCGGTCTACGAGTGGAGAAAATTTTTTCTCATTTCGTCAAAGTCCGAGATTCCGATCGGTCTACGAGTGGAATTAAAATTTAATTTTTTCGTCGAAAACCGAGATTCCGATCGGTCTACGAGTGGAGAAAATTTTTTCTCATTTCGTCAAAGTCCGAGATTTTGATCGGTCTACGAGTGGAATTAAAATTTAATTTTTTCGTCGAAAACCAAGATTCCGATCGGTCTACGAGTGGAATTAAAATTTAATTTTTTCGTCGAAAACCAAGATTCCGATCGGTCTACGAGTGGAATAAAAATTTAATTTTTTCGTCAAAGTCCGAGATTCCGATCGGTCTACGAGTGGAATAAAAATTTGATTTTTTCGTCAAAGTCCGAGATTCCGATCGGTCTACGAGTGGAATAAAAATTTAATTTTTTCGTCGAAAACCAAGATTCCGATCGGTCTACGAGTGGAATAAAAATTTAATTTTTTCGTCAAAGTCCGAGATTCCGATCGGTCTACGAGTGGAATAAAAATTTAATTTTTTCGTCGTAAACCAAGATTCTGATCGGTCTACGAGTGGAGAAAATTTTTTCTCATTTCGTCAAAGTCCGAGATTCCGATCGGTCTACGAGTGGAATTAAAATTTAATTTTTTCGTCGAAAACCAAGATTCCGATCGGTCTACGAGTGGAGAAAATTTTTTCTCATTTCGTCAAAGTCCGAGATTCCGATCGGTCTACGAGTGGAATAAAAATTTAATTTTTTCGTCGAAAACCAAGATTCCGATCGGTCTACGAGTGGAATAAAAATTTAATTTTTTCGTCAAAGTCCGAGATTCCGATCGGTCTACGAGTGGAATAAAAATTTAATTTTTTCGTCGAAAACCAAGATTCCGATCGGTCTACGAGTGGAGAAAATTTTTTCTCATTTCGTCAAAGTCCGAGATTCCGATCGGTCTACGAGTGGAATAAAAATTTAATTTTTTCGTCGAAAACCAAGATTCCGATCGGTCTACGAGTGGAGAAAATTTTTTCTCATTTCGTCAAAGTCCGAGATTCCGATCGGTCTACGAGTGGAATAAAAATTTAATTTTTTCGTCGAAAACCAAGATTCCGATCGGTCTACGAGTGGAATAAAAATTTAATTTTTTCGTCAAAGTCCGAGATTCCGATCGGTCTACGAGTGGAATAAAAATTTAATTTTTTCGTCGAAAACCAAGATTCCGATCGGTCTACGAGTGGAATTAAAATTTAATTTTTTCGTCGAAAACCAAGATTCTGATCGGTCTACGAGTGGAGAAAATTTTTTCTCATTTCGTCAAAGTCCGAGATTCCGATCGGTCTACGAGTGGAATTAAAATTTAATTTTTTCGTCGAAAACCAAGATTCCGATCGGTCTACGAGTGGAGAAAATTTTTTCTCATTTCGTCAAAGTCCGAGATTCCGATCGGTCTACGAGTGGAATAAAAATTTAATTTTTTCGTCGAAAACCAAGATTCCGATCGGTCTACGAGTGGAATAAAAATTTAATTTTTTCGTCAAAGTCCGAGATTCCGATCGGTCTACGAGTGGAATAAAAATTTAATTTTTTCGTCGTAAACCAAGATTCCGATCGGTCTACGAGTGGAGAAAATTTTTTCTTATTTCGTCAAAGTCCGAGATTCCGATCGGTCTACGAGTGGAATAAAAATTTAATTTTTTCGTCGAAAACCAAGATTCCGATCGGTCTACGAGTGGAGAAAATTTTTTTTCATTTCGTCAAAGTCCGAGATTCCGATCGGTCTACGAGTGGAATTAAAATTTAATTTTTTCGTCGAAAACCAAGATTCCGATCGGTCTACGAGTGGAGAAAATTTTTTCTCATTTCGTCAAAGTCCGAGATTCCGATCGGTCTACGAGTGGAATTAAAATTTAATTTTTTCGTCGAAAACCAAGATTCCGATCGGTCTACGAGTGGAATAAAAATTTAATTTTTTCGTCAAAGTCCGAGATTCCGATCGGTCTACGAGTGGAATAAAAATTTAATTTTTTCGTCGAAAACCAAGATTCCGATCGGTCTACGAGTGGAGAAAATTTTTTCTCATTTCGTCAAAGTCCGAGATTCCGATCGGTCTACGAGTGGAATAAAAATTTAATTTTTTCGTCGAAAACCAAGATTCCGATCGGTCTACGAGTGGAATTAAAATTTAATTTTTTCGTCGAAAACCAAGATTCTGATCGGTCTACGAGTGGAGAAAATTTTTTCTTATCTCGTCAAAGTCCGAGATTCCGATCGGTCTACGAGTGGAATTAAAATTTAATTTTTTCGTCGAAAACCAAGATTCTGATCGGTCTACGAGTGGAGAAAATTTTTTCTCATTTCGTCAAAGTCCGAGATTCCGATCGGTCTACGAGTGGAATTAAAATTTAATTTTTTCGTCGAAAACCAAGATTCCGATCGGTCTACGAGTGGAGAAAATTTTTTCTCATTTCGTCAAAGTCCGAGATTCCGATCGGTCTACGAGTGGAATAAAAATTTAATTTTTTCGTCGAAAACCAAGATTCCGATCGGTCTACGAGTGGAATAAAAATTTAATTTTTTCGTCAAAGTCCGAGATTCCGATCGGTCTACGAGTGGAATAAAAATTTAATTTTTTCGTCGAAAACCAAGATTCCGATCGGTCTACGAGTGGAGAAAATTTTTTCTCATTTCGTCAAAGTCCGAGATTCCGATCGGTCTACGAGTGGAATTAAAATTTAATTTTTTCGTCGAAAACCAAGATTCCGATCGGTCTACGAGTGGAATAAAAATTTAATTTTTTCGTCAAAGTCCGAGATTCCGATCGGTCTACGAGTGGAATAAAAATTTAATTTTTTCGTCGAAAACCAAGATTCCGATCGGTCTACGAGTGGAATTAAAATTTAATTTTTTCGTCGAAAACCAAGATTCTGATCGGTCTACGAGTGGAGAAAATTCTTTCTTATCTCGTCAAAGTCCGAGATTCCGATCGGTCTACGAGTGGAATTAAAATTTAATTTTTTCGTCGAAAACCAAGATTCTGATCGGTCTACGAGTGGAGAAAATTTTTTCTCATTTCGTCAAAGTCCGAGATTCCGATCGGTCTACGAGTGGAATTAAAATTTAATTTTTTCGTCGAAAACCAAGATTCCGATCGGTCTACGAGTGGAGAAAATTTTTTCTCATTTCGTCAAAGTCCGAGATTCCGATCGGTCTACGAGTGGAATTAAAATTTAATTTTTTCGTCGAAAACCAAGATTCCGATCGGTCTACGAGTGGAATAAAAATTTAATTTTTTCGTCAAAGTCCGAGATTCCGATCGGTCTACGAGTGGAATAAAAATTTAATTTTTTCGTCGAAAACCAAGATTCCGATCGGTCTACGAGTGGAATTAAAATTTAATTTTTTCGTCGAAAACCAAGATTCTGATCGGTCTACGAGTGGAGAAAATTTTTTCTCATTTCGTCAAAGTCCGAGATTCCGATCGGTCTACGAGTGGAATTAAAATTTAATTTTTTCGTCGAAAACCAAGATTCCGATCGGTCTACGAGTGGAGAAAATTTTTTCTCATTTCGTCAAAGTCCGAGATTCCGATCGGTCTACGAGTGGAATAAAAATTTAATTTTTTCGTCGAAAACCAAGATTCCGATCGGTCTACGAGTGGAATAAAAATTTAATTTTTTCGTCAAAGTCCGAGATTCCGATCGGTCTACGAGTGGAATAAAAATTTAATTTTTTCGTCGTAAACCAAGATTCCGATCGGTCTACGAGTGGAGAAAATTTTTTCTTATTTCGTCAAAGTCCGAGATTCCGATCGGTCTACGAGTGGAATAAAAATTTAATTTTTTCGTCGAAAACCAAGATTCCGATCGGTCTACGAGTGGAATTAAAATTTAATTTTTTCGTCGAAAACCAAGATTCTGATCGGTCTACGAGTGGAGAAAATTTTTTCTCATTTCGTCAAAGTCCGAGATTCCGATCGGTCTACGAGTGGAATTAAAATTTAATTTTTTCGTCGAAAACCAAGATTCCGATCGGTCTACGAGTGGAGAAAATTTTTTCTCATTTCGTCAAAGTCCGAGATTCCGATCGGTCTACGAGTGGAATAAAAATTTAATTTTTTCGTCGAAAACCAAGATTCCGATCGGTCTACGAGTGGAATAAAAATTTAATTTTTTCGTCAAAGTCCGAGATTCCGATCGGTCTACGAGTGGAATAAAAATTTAATTTTTTCGTCGTAAACCAAGATTCCGATCGGTCTACGAGTGGAGAAAATTTTTTCTTATTTCGTCAAAGTCCGAGATTCCGATCGGTCTACGAGTGGAATAAAAATTTAATTTTTTCGTCGA
>OZ012707.1:36589853-36601278 GCA_963942595.1 Cylloceria caligata | reverse complement strand
CGTCTTCCCCGTGTATTCCGTTCACCTGCCATGTCCGACCCCCACAGCGGTGAGTAGATAGGGACAAGGTGTGATTTTACGTTAACTCTCTTTCGAGAAGGCTGTACCTCGGGTTTCCCCCAACCAGCACTGTTAACTCACGTCTGATGGCCGACGGACAATTACTTAAACTAGACCCACTACCCAGACTGCACCACCGCCAGTGGACCAGCCGCGACTAGTTGTTATTGCGCGGTCGACTTGGAAAAACCCTGCCCTCGTCATTTCTGAGTCATTGGACAAGTTGGACCTGCCCCCTTGGGGGCGATGACTCACTTAGCCAGCACCGGCGATGGGAAGGGGTCGCGACCTCTCCGCATCCTCGGTCTGTTTCCAGCGGGGGCCACGGGGAGGCGGAGTCATCAGCTCTTTTACTCGGTCCCAGCAGGTCACCCGGAAAATATCCAGGTAGTTTCGCCACAGAGGCTCGGCTGCACCGGCTAGCCACTTCCTTAGAGCGGTGGCCCCTGCAACTGCCAATTACAGCCAATCCGCATGCTTTATTCATGCCTTAATCTTTAACATGCCTTAAGTAGCTACAATCCTTTGCTGCGTTACACCTATGCGGTTACATTCACTTGCGTTTATTTCCAAAGGACACATTAGTGTTCCTTTAACATACTTCCATGCTTTTTCACATTTTTCCATACTCGGTGTTCGGTGCACTTTATCCCGCACTTTGCACTTAGCACTTACACTCGCACTTACTCCGAACTTTAACTTGTGGCAGTGAGAACTACCTTGTCCTGTGTTTATGGCTACCATACTGGGTTGCTCGGCAGTGCGGTCCTCACTGCACGTTCTGCGCTTCCTTAGCCTGCAAGATGTTCCTCGCCAGTTCGGCGAACTTGGCGAAGTTTTGCTTTGCTATGAGTGTCTCCAGGCGCGGTGGCCAGTTGTGTCCAGACTGCGTTACGAGAGTCCTGAGTTCTTCTCTAATTTCCTCGTGAATGCCACAATGGAGTAATACATGTTCAGGGGTTTCAGTTTCCCCACACTCGCACAGATCGTCTTCCGCGAGACCGAAATGCCTAAGCTTACTCCTGAAATCGCCATGTCCAGTGATAAACTGAGTCACGTAGTGATCGAGCACGATCCACTTCATCCTCAGTCTAATGGTTACGTTTGGTAAGTACTCAAAGGTCGTCCTTCCTTTCGTGCTATTGGTCCATCTTGTTTGCCATTCCCGCACCAGTGAAAGTTGGACTTCCTTCTGTATGGTGTCGTCGTTTGTTCCAGGTACGTATTCCGCCCCTTCCAGCTGGAAGGGGATTTTCTTCCTTATTTTATAGCAGCAGCTCCGCTTTTTGGCCTCCAGGTCGATTGGGATTGCTCCCGCAGCAACCGTAAGGGCGTCCCCTGAAGTTGTTCGGTAGGCCTTTGTGACTCCAAGGAGGGCCTGCCTTTGGGCTCTCAACAACATTATTGTCGATTGCTTATTAAGCAGGTCGACCCATCCTTCTGCCGCGTATGTTGCTATGGGGACAAATAGGCCTTTATACAAGGTGTTTAGGCACCTGTGCCCGAGGCCCCACTTTGCCCTTGCGATCTTAGCTAAGGCATTGAAAGTGGAGCCACACCTGTCGCCTATACTTTTAACGTGCTCTTTTATAGAGAGCCTCTCTCCGTAAGTGATCCCCAGGTAGCGTACTTCTTTCTTCATTGGAATCTGTTTCCGGTTGATCTTTATTCCTGGAGGACGTCTGATGTCAAGACGGCCCCTTAAGAGTATCATTTCGCTCTTTTTCTCGGAAAGTTGTAATTTGTGTTCCCTGCACCAATTTTCTACCCCCGTGGCAACGATTTGTCCTTGGCGCCCCAGACTTTCACGAGTGTCGCCGTATATCATCACCAGGAGGTCATCCGCATAGGCAATGTGTTCCACTTGTAGCTCTTTCAGCTTACCAAGTAGGCCATCGAACACTAGATTCCAACAAGAGGGCCCGAGGATTGATCCCTGTGGGCAGCCCTTGGTCACGGTTTTTGACACCGTGACGCACTCTGCGGTTATCCGCACCTCTCTGTCACGAAAGTAGCTTGACATTAGCCTAAACACGTTTTTCCGGCAGCTTCTTCTTTGTAGAGCTGTCAGTATGTCTGGCCACCAAACATTGTCGAAGGCTCCGGATATGTCGAATAGCATAGCCATCACATACTTCGTATTTCCCGTTACCGCGAGTTGCCTGAACTTGCGTAGAGCGTCGTCGGTAGACAGGCCGGGTCTGAAGCCGTACTGTCGGTCCGAGCAGTATTCCTCGTTCTCGGTGAGTCCACGGAGCCGCTTGGCTATTAGTTTTTCCATTGCCTTGCCTATCACCGATAGGAGGCAGATGGGACGATAAGACCTCGGATCCGATTCCTCTTTGTTGGGTCCTTTCTTCAGCACGCAAACTGAGCCTATCTTCCAAATCTTCGGGAAGACTCCCCATTTGAGGCAGGCGTTGTAGAGGCATGTGAGCTCGTCGAGGGTGCCTAGGGCAGCCCTCTGGAACACCTCAACCTCTATTGCATCAACGCCTGGCGCTTTGCCGCATCTTAGCGACATTATGGCCGATCTCACCTCTTGTCTGGTGAATGGATCCGCGTCCGGGGTATCCGGCTCTGTTTGGCATTCTTCGCGTGTTCTCCTCTGTTCCGGTGTGTCCGTCCTGTCGATGTCATCTGGGATAAGCACGTCTAGGAGCCGATGTGCTGTTTGGTCCCACGTTGTTGTTGCCTCTTCTCCAGCGGTAGGTTTTATGGAGTTCAGAGCCCTCCTGGGCGAGTACTTCATTGCAGCCAACTTGTATGTTATTCCCCATGGGTTCGTCTTGCCTTCTGTCGTGACAAATTCTTCCCAGCTAGATCTTTTTGCCTCGGCGATTGATTCGCGGTATTCTCTGAGGGCCTGTTTGTACGTTCGTCTGTTGACGACTCTTGTGGGCCCATCTGTTGTTCGTTGGAATCTCCTTCTTTTGAGAACTACCTCCTTTTTTGTCGCAGTTAGCTCCGTCGTCCACCATGGGGTTGGTCTTACACCTTGTTTTCTTCGTGGTATGGCATCCCTACACGCGCGAACCACCAGATCTGCGATTCTGCCGGCATAGAGCTCAGCTTCTTCCGCAGACCGGTTAGGGTCGCACTCGTGCGAGAGATCGGCACGCCCATTCTCAATGAGGTATTCAAGCCTGTTCCAGTCGGCCTTGTGTACCGCGAACCGGTTGGTTCTGATGGTAATTGCACGTCGGTTGGGGTCGGACAGTTCCATGCGGATGACACGGTGGTCACTCGTTGTCCATCCTTCCTCAACGGTCCAATTCGCGATCGAAGACGCAAGCTGTTCCGTTACCAGCGTAACGTCGATGTTAGTGTTACCGCCTGTTGAGGCGAATGTATGGGGATTTCCAGGTTCATTCGCCACGATTAGGCTGCATTCCGCTATTAGCTCCTCGAGGCGTCTTCCTCGCGTGTTCCGTTCGCCCGCCATGTCCGACCCCCAGAGTGGGGACCTGGCGTTCGCGTCCGCGGCGATGATGACCTTCCGGTTCCTCAGCCTCCTTAGAATTCCTCTGAGATGCTCGATGTACGGTTCTATGGGGTGCGAGTGCCTAAAGTACATGCTGATAATATACAGTCGCCCAGGTGGGCCCGTTATTTCCACACACACGCAGTTATCAGTGCAAAACTGCGTGAGCTTGAGGACGGTGAGCTGCTTGTTGAGTATTACTACAGCCGCTCCCGGTATTTCGTCTCCTACATGTCCAGTGATAACCTCGTACTGGCCCCACTCCGTTACCTTCTTTCGGTAGTGGTATGGTTCCTGCAGAAGAACAATGTCCATTCCTTTGCTCACGGCAACTTCTCTAAGTTCGTTAGAGACGATGCTGGCTTTTCCGGCATTGTGTTGTAGTATCCTGTATGTTTGTTCGTTCCTAGTGTCTTCCATAATCGGTGTTATTGATTATTCTTTCCTTTGCCATCATATATGATGGGCAGGATTTGCTGTTTCCTGAGTGATCGCTGGGCCTCCTAGCTCTTTTGCAAGCTGCGCATCTCCTTGGATCTTCCTTGTTCGGGCATTCTGCCGATTTGTGACCCCCCGATGCGCAGTGTGCGCAGGTCGTGTCCTGCGCCCTACAGGCATTGGCTATGTGCCCGTGTCCTTGGCACTTGTAGCACCTGCTGGGATTCTGGTAGTCCTGGACTTTGCAGGATATCCACTCGAGGTAGATACGCCTTGTTTCGAGCAGTATCTCTCGAATCCTTGGTGATACTTCCATCACAGCGTTTGTCATGTCACTGTCCTTTCTTCCCGTTTGAAATCGAAGCTGGAATTCTTCCGAGAAGTCCTCCAATGGAATTCCTCTGGCTTCGAATTCGGGGTTCTGGCAGTAGACCCACTGTGCAAATCTATTCTCGACAGCGGCCCTGGGCGCGTCATAGACGATGATCTTCGGCCTTTGTTTTTGGAGATCCTGCACCAGAAGGCCGCTTTCCGCGATTTCGGTACTCTTCTTGAGTTTTTCCAGGTCCTCGGTACCGATTGTTTCTATGGCCAATCCGTTGTTCCTTATTTTCCTTATTTTGCGGATGCGCACCATCTCCATCCTGGGGTCAAAGACCTCCATGAGTCTGTGCATCGTGTCTTCGCTGCTCCCTACGGCGTCGATATGAGCTGGGTAGACAGTGACTACCAATGGTGTGCTGGGGCGTCCGCTTGTTTCGCGTGCTGTAATTGTGGGAGGAGCAGCTCTCAGTTGGACCTTCCTTACCGCAGGTGTTGGCCTCTTGGGTACTGCCCCAGTTGTAGGTTTCCTCGCCGCTTCCGGTGCCTCTGGCCGCAAGTTGATGGTGGCCCGAGCCGCCACTCGCTGAGCGTAGGTCTGTGCCTGGTTCGCTACACTCTGGATGGCTATCGGCGCCTGTGCTGCCGCCTTTGTTCGCTTAACCTCTCTTCCGCTCTCTTGGAGACGGCCTTTGAGGTTCGCATTCTCCACCAGGAGTTTGCTCACCATCATCTCTAGTGCCTCGGACTTACCAAGAATGAAGTTGGCTTCCTCCATTGTGATTCGGCCACCTACTCCGGTTAGGATAAAGTTCCTCAGCTGTGCCACGTGGGCGTGGGCCTGCTCGTTTGGAGACGTACTGGCAGTCCATTCTCTCGAATTTCCTCTGCTGATCGGTGCAGCGCGTGGGCCCACTCCTGGCATTTCCACGATCTCTGTGTCTGTTGTCGTCTCAGGTTCGATCCTCTTCCTCTTTGGGTCTTTGGCAACGTCTAGACTTGGATCCTCGGACAGTGATCCGCTGCGGTCGTGCTCCTCTGCGGGATCGGTGGGGTCACTCTGACGCTTGAGCTCTGCCGCCTTGCGTTTTTCCCTTTTCAGCGCTTTTTTCCCAGGAGACTGAGTCAATGCCGCATTCTGCGGCGAACTGTCCTCTGGTTTGCGCAAATAGTCACGCCGAGTGCTCGACCTAGAGCGGCTGCGGGTCCTTGGGGTCGATATTAGTCCCTCGTCTGAACTGTCCTCGATGCGTGCGGACTTCCTCTTCTTGTTTCTTTTCTTCATCCTCGAACGCTACCAAGTTTTCCCTTTTTATCTCGGGCCAATGACCCGGTAGCGTTTATTCGCAAGACGTCAAAAAGCACTCAAATGTGGTCCTATATCGGTAGCCGCGCGATTTTCCAAAATCGGTCACTTTTGGTGACCTTGGAAATTTCCGGTCACTTGACCAAAAGTGTGTCGGAAATTTTTGATTTGTCCAGAAATGTAATGAAATTTATCCGGTCATATGACCGGAAATTTCCACTTGCCACCACCGGTCACTTTACACCACCCTTAAGGGGTACTCCAGCCGGGGCAGCTAGGTTACGCTCCCTTAAGAAGTTATTCCCAACTCTTGGTCCTGGGCTATTGAGCAACGACTCCGGTAGGCCAAACCGCAGCCCTGTGTGATTATTTTAGCAGGAACTACGTTTTATTAAAGATCCTTAAGGTGCTTTCACCAGTAAGTTCCCTTATGGGGTTGAACACTACTCGTTTCCCCCAGTTATGTATTTATTAAATACTAAAAGTTCTCTGGCCCCTTAATTCATTACGTTAATTTAGTAGCAATCCAAATTAACTTCCCTTAAGGGGTCAATTTATTTATCAGTCAATTTATTGCCACCTGAGGGACCACCCTTAATTTTTATCCACAGTTATTAATTTAATAATAGTTACTAAAAACCTCAGTCCATTTGGCCAACCGGAGCAAAGCAGGCTTTCCTCTTTAAGAGTTGTGTGCCTTAATGGCCAAATCCTTAAGGTACTTACCTCTCCGCCTCGTAGATTGACCCACGTTGTCCCCTGAAGCCTCAGACCTTAAGCAGCCTCGATTCCGTCGATCCCAGCGTCCTTAAGGGCGAAAGAAGCAAAGTAGCCAATCCGAGGGTGGATAGTCTTCTTATGGAACCTAAAGTCCGAGTTGCAACATCCAATGGGAGCCCGAGAGCTGTCAGCCAATCAGGCAACGAGCTCAGCCGAGCAAAAACTCAGATGCGAGTAGTCCTCTCGACTCTATCCACGAAACAATCACGAGTTATTCGCGATCTTTATAACCCTATTTCCGAAGTTTATATGCACTTTAAACACTGATAACTTTTTATTCCGATGGGCTAGACACGAAAAACGGGTATCGGCGTAAAGCTGGGAATGTTCCTCAAACTTTTTTACCCGATTCCGGGGTGAACACACCCTCTTGAGAGGGTGCTGAGCAAAAACGCGAACGCCAAAGTCCACTGTTGCTTTTAACACGGTGAATTTACTGTCAAAATTAAAACACTCGTAACTTCCTCAATTTTGCGATTTGAACGGAAAAACGGTTATCCACTTGTAGCTTGGCACTAGCCGCCGCTGGCAGAACACTTTTTTCCACGTAATCGAACCTCGGAATATGCGAAAAATCCACTTACAACGGAGCTCCTAATACACGTGTGTATACGTTGGATATCCACCATAGAGTCAGTAGATAGGGACATTTAATGTGATGCCCGGCATATGCCGGACACTGCGACCTCGCCCTCGGGGGCATACGCTACGTTCCTCTACCTACCATCCAGCTCCTTCCACTGCCGTAAGCCTTGTATACAGTTTGTTGTATTTTAGCGAGGTTTAGCCACTCGATAACCCGAATGGTTTGCATTCGTCTGTTCCGAGTGTATCCAGGGAACACCTCGCGGAGGTACTCGCTCCCAATAATCTCAACACGTCAATATTGGGCAAAGCCGCTAGATTTTATAGCATTTGCTATCACTAACTGGGCCAAGTGAATGGCCTCTAACATCTACCCTCCTTCGATCCGCTTTGCGGCATCGATGGGCTCAACTAAGGTAGTGGACAGAGGACGCGTCAACCAGCCAAGCCAGTCCGCCTCTCACGTGGAACCAGTCCAGCGTGCGTCTTGTGCTTTAGAGAGGTGAGCCGCCAAAGGCGGGTATACTCTCCACTCTTAAGCGGGTTTTTGACTGTCAGAAGAACCCATCCCGTATCGGGGTTTTGTCTTCATTGGAGGATGCAAAAGAAGGGAGGAAGTTAATCCTCCCCTCGTCAATTGCACCTCCTCGTTCGATTTTGGTTTCAACACATATGTGTCAGCGTTCGACAGGGCATGAGCCCCCTTTCAGTCTCACCGCTCTCGCGTGTGAGCATATCGTTCGAACCCCCGCACACCCGACTCAACTCTGCTTGCGCGCGAGTGGTCAGTGGAGGGGCGCTGTGGTAATTGGTTTCGCCCCGAAGGGCTTATCCAGGCACGCCGCGGGGAGGCTTACCAACAGACTTCATGTGCCCAGTAGATAGGGACAGAGGGAATCTCGTTAATCCATTCATGCGCGTCACTAATTAGATGACGAGGCATTTGGCTATTTTTTTTTTTTTTTTTTTTTTTTTTTTTTTTTTTTTTTTTTTTTTTTTTTTTTTTTTTTTTTTTTTTTTTTTTTTTTTTTTTTTTTTTTTTTTTTTTGCGAATCATGGTTCCGGGTAGCTATACCCGGGCCAGTTTTCCACACTCATTTCCCGTTGTCGATGTTGCGGGGTCGGGGTCCCCAATGGAGTTCCTACTCCTGCCACTCCGAAGCATCACCATCCCACTATCCCACACCCTCCCGAGGTCGCTCCCCATGCCCGTTCCGCCCCACAACACCCGTCATCCTATTCCACCTTACCCAGTTTGTGTGACTCCCTTGGAGAACCCTGGTGGTAATACCAGCCAAGAATCTCTTCGAGAGCCCCAGACCCAATAAATAGTCAGCGGACTGGGACGCCCACACACCTCTCCAGGAGAGTGTGCAAGAGGAGAAGGACACGGCGTCAACGTCAACCTGGTGGTCCCTTGCGAGACCTTCAACCAAGTCGACATTACCGCTGTAATAGTCCCTCTTCCTCTTATGGGCATCCTCCAAAGATGTTGCCCCGCCGACTATCTGGGCATCCACTACACTAACGCGACCCTCCATAACGGCGACCAGGTCAGGTTTACGAAGACCCGCTGATGTCCGGTATCGCGGCTCCTCGGCAACTGTCCACCCTTTGTCCCGTAGACCAGAGGCAATAACCTTACACACGGCGTTATGCCGCTTGACGCGACCGCCGTGTGTTCGGTGGCAGGCCTGGATGACGTGCGCTGCTGTTTCGGTTACCCGACAGCCAGCGCGGCACTGCACCTCTTGCGTTTGTCTACGGACACCACGCGACGTACGTACGCGTGTGGGTAGACAGTTAACCCGAACATGATGATACTGTACATAATCACGTCCGGGTACACCGAAACTTCCCGCATCGACCCACGAGGTGGACAGACTGGTATTTCCACACTCACGCAATTCGCGGCCATCCACCGAGGAGTGGAGGCGCTTGGCCCACCACGACTCCCTCTTCGCTGAGGTACTCAAGAGTACCCCGTCACGTGTGAGCGCCCGATCAGCCCAACCGAGCCGTTTATCGACCCAGTCAGACGTCGCGACCGCCCTCACGGACAGCGAAGAGGAATGTTCCAGGTGCCTAAGGCGCTCTCGTAGGAGCCCCGGCACCGTCGTGGTGAAAGATGGTATGCCAAGCCCCCCATCCCGGCAGGAAGCATGGAAATAACCAGTCGGTGTGTCGTGCGGGAAGCGGAGCCATCTCCTGATGTTATCACGCACCTGCCTGTCAAGGGCCCTCAGTTTCCCGAGCGTGGCCCCTGCCAAAACAAGTGAATGATAATAACGAGGAATAAGGAAGCAGCGAAGGATTTTAAGCCGCTGCTGCGGTTTCAGAGGAGCCCTCGTTAGTCTGTCCATCTCAACGGAGAGTACACTGCCAGCTCGCTTTGGTCCTATAGGCCTAAAATCAACCCCGAGGTATCTCCACTCCATGGTGGGAGATAACTGGCGGATGGCAGTGCCATCAGCCAGATGGAACTCGGGGTGAGTCAGAACCTTATATTTCTTCTGCTTGCCGGCAGGTACGATGGACAGCGCCGCACACTTGGCAGCATTCAACGAGAGCCCATGAATACGCGCCTCATCCTCGAACCTCTGGAGTGCGATCCGCATACCTACCCTGGACGCCGCTATCAGGAGGATGTCGTCGGCATACGCAAGAGCGTTCACCCGACATCCACCCATCTCGTACCCAACATCAACCGGAATCGAACGTAGCACCTCGTTGACCACGAGACAGAACAACATCGAGGACAGCGGGTCGCCCTGCCGTACCCCTCTGTTGACGCGTATCCGATCCGACCGAGCGCCTCCCACTTCAAACACCGTCAAGCTACTGGCGTACGTCCGGGCCATATAGTTGACAAAGCCCGGAGGTAGACCGGTACGTCCCAAGACAGCGCGGATTGCGTTATGACTGACACTGTCGAAGGCCTTGGCGACGTCCAGGGAAACTACGTTAAGTTCCCGGAGGTGTCGCCTCGAATCCTCTAACAGCGCAGCCAACGCGGTGACATTTTCCGCGCACCCATCGTCGAAGCACCGCTGCCTCTCATCCACAAGATTCGCATCGCGCACTCGTTGCGCCAGAATCTTGTGGAGATGACGGACCACAACCGATGCAATACTGATCGGTCGAAAGTCCGCAGGCAGCAGCGCTTCAACTTTCTTAGGGACGAACACAGTCCTACTAACCAGCAACTCTTCAGGGAATACTCCCCGAGCAAGGACGATGTTGAAGAGGAGAGCTTTAACACTCGCCGGAACGGAACGCCACTGTCTCGCGGTAACGCCGTCAATCCCAGGTGCCGAAGAGATGGAAATCGCAACGCCCTCAACCTCCTCACAGGTCACCGGGTACCACACATACTCAAGATCGGGCCGCGAACGGACCCGATGCGCCTGGGGGACTTCCAGTGAAGGTTGAGCCACGTACGGCCCCCAATGCTCGGTCATTACCGCAACATCGGGGGTCTGCGACTCAACCGCCCCATCCAGGACTTCTTTGGCGGCTCTTCCCATAGATGTTTTGAAGAGCCGCTGTATGCGGGCATACTCCCGGCGACGGCGCTGCTTCCTCGGCACCCTTACTTAAGAGAGTCATAGTTACTCCCGCCGTTTACCCGCGCTTGCTTGAATTTCTTCACGTTGACATTCAGAGCACTGGGCAGAAATCACATTGCGTCAACACCCGCGAGGGCCATCGCAATGCTTTGTTTTAATTAGACAGTCGGATTCCCCTAGTCCGTGCCAGTTCTGAGCTGAGCGTTGAATGGCGGCCGAAGAGGACGACCAAGACGACCGAAGCCGCCAAGGAAGCCTCGCAGCAAGGAAGATCCGCGGGAGGCCAAGGCACGGGACCGAGCTCGGATCTCCAACGGAAATCCCCGTGAAGAGATTCCCATCGTTCACCTCGCCCAGGCCCGGCACGTTAGCCAAACCCGCTTCCCTAACAAGCCCGACGCGCCCCGCTCCTCAGAGCCAATCCTTATTCCGAAGTTACGGATCCAATTTGCCGACTTCCCTTACCTACATTAGTCTATCGACTAGAGGCTCTTTACCTTGGAGACCTGCTGCGGATATGGGTACGAACCGGCGCGACACCTCCACGTGGCCCTCTCCTGGATTTTCAAGGTCCGAGGGGAAGATCCGGACACCGCCGCAACTGCGGTGCTCTTCGCGTTCCAAACCCTATCTCCCTGCTAGAGGTTTCCAGGGAACTCGAACGCTTATGCAGAAAAGAAAACTCTTCCCGGATCTCCCGACGGCGTCTCCAGGTCATTTTGGGTTACCCCGACGAACTCTCTTGCGAGGGCCCGAATTGTATACGGTTCCGCTGCCGGGTTCCGGAATAGGAACCGGATTCCCTTTCGCCCGACGGGTGTGACACGTAATAAGATATTACTTTTCTCTGTGACTCAAACACCGTCATCAACATAGGATTTC
>OZ012707.1:36569853-36582353 GCA_963942595.1 Cylloceria caligata | reverse complement strand
ACTCGTAGACCGATCGGAATCTCGGACTTTGACGAAATAAGAAAAAATTTTCTCCACTCGTAGACCGATCGGAATCTTGGTTTACGACGAAAAAATTAAATTTTTATTCCACTCGTAGACCGATCGGAATCTCGGACTTTGACGAAAAAATTAAATTTTTATTCCACTCGTAGACCGATCGGAATCTTGGTTTTCGACGAAAAAATTAAATTTTTATTCCACTCGTAGACCGATCGGAATCTCGGACTTTGACGAAATGAGAAAAAATTTTCTCCACTCGTAGACCGATCGGAATCTTGGTTTTCGACGAAAAAATTAAATTTTAATTCCACTCGTAGACCGATCGGAATCTCGGACTTTGACGAAATGAGAAAAAATTTTCTCCACTCGTAGACCGATCAGAATCTTGGTTTTCGACGAAAAAATTAAATTTTAATTCCACTCGTAGACCGATCGGAATCTTGGTTTTCGACGAAAAAATTAAATTTTTATTCCACTCGTAGACCGATCGGAATCTCGGACTTTGACGAAAAAATTAAATTTTTATTCCACTCGTAGACCGATCGGAATCTTGGTTTTCGACGAAAAAATTAAATTTTTATTCCACTCGTAGACCGATCGGAATCTCGGACTTTGACGAAATGAGAAAAAATTTTCTCCACTCGTAGACCGATCGGAATCTTGGTTTTCGACGAAAAAATTAAATTTTTATTCCACTCGTAGACCGATCGGAATCTCGGACTTTGACGAAATGAGAAAAAATTTTCTCCACTCGTAGACCGATCGGAATCTTGGTTTTCGACGAAAAAATTAAATTTTTATTCCACTCGTAGACCGATCGGAATCTCGGACTTTGACGAAAAAATTAAATTTTTATTCCACTCGTAGACCGATCGGAATCTTGGTTTTCGACGAAAAAATTAAATTTTTATTCCACTCGTAGACCGATCGGAATCTCGGACTTTGACGAAATGAGAAAAAATTTTCTCCACTCGTAGACCGATCGGAATCTTGGTTTTCGACGAAAAAATTAAATTTTAATTCCACTCGTAGACCGATCGGAATCTCGGACTTTGACGAAATGAGAAAAAATTTTCTCCACTCGTAGACCGATCAGAATCTTGGTTTACGACGAAAAAATTAAATTTTTATTCCACTCGTAGACCGATCGGAATCTCGGACTTTGACGAAAAAATTAAATTTTTATTCCACTCGTAGACCGATCGGAATCTTGGTTTTCGACGAAAAAATTAAATTTTTATTCCACTCGTAGACCGATCGGAATCTCGGACTTTGACGAAAAAATCAAATTTTTATTCCACTCGTAGACCGATCGGAATCTCGGACTTTGACGAAAAAATTAAATTTTTATTCCACTCGTAGACCGATCGGAATCTCGGACTTTGACGAAAAAATTAAATTTTTATTCCACTCGTAGACCGATCGGAATCTTGGTTTTCGACGAAAAAATTAAATTTTAATTCCACTCGTAGACCGATCGGAATCTCGGACTTTGACGAAATGAGAAAAAATTTTCTCCACTCGTAGACCGATCGGAATCTTGGTTTTCGACGAAAAAATTAAATTTTAATTCCACTCGTAGACCGATCGGAATCTCGGACTTTGACGAAATGAGAAAAAATTTTCTCCACTCGTAGACCGATCAGAATCTTGGTTTTCGACGAAAAAATTAAATTTTAATTCCACTCGTAGACCGATCGGAATCTCGGACTTTGACGAGATAAGAAAGAATTTTCTCCACTCGTAGACCGATCAGAATCTTGGTTTTCGACGAAAAAATTAAATTTTAATTCCACTCGTAGACCGATCGGAATCTTGGTTTTCGACGAAAAAATTAAATTTTTATTCCACTCGTAGACCGATCGGAATCTCGGACTTTGACGAAAAAATTAAATTTTTATTCCACTCGTAGACCGATCGGAATCTTGGTTTTCGACGAAAAAATTAAATTTTAATTCCACTCGTAGACCGATCGGAATCTCGGACTTTGACGAAATGAGAAAAAATTTTCTCCACTCGTAGACCGATCGGAATCTTGGTTTTCGACGAAAAAATTAAATTTTTATTCCACTCGTAGACCGATCGGAATCTCGGACTTTGACGAAAAAATTAAATTTTTATTCCACTCGTAGACCGATCGGAATCTTGGTTTTCGACGAAAAAATTAAATTTTAATTCCACTCGTAGACCGATCGGAATCTCGGACTTTGACGAAATGAGAAAAAATTTTCTCCACTCGTAGACCGATCGGAATCTTGGTTTTCGACGAAAAAATTAAATTTTTATTCCACTCGTAGACCGATCGGAATCTCGGACTTTGACGAAAAAATTAAATTTTTATTCCACTCGTAGACCGATCGGAATCTCGGACTTTGACGAAAAAATTAAATTTTTATTCCACTCGTAGACCGATCGGAATCTTGGTTTTCGACGAAAAAATTAAATTTTTATTCCACTCGTAGACCGATCGGAATCTCGGACTTTGACGAAATAAGAAAAAATTTTCTCCACTCGTAGACCGATCGGAATCTTGGTTTTCGACGAAAAAATTAAATTTTTATTCCACTCGTAGACCGATCGGAATCTCGGACTTTGACGAAAAAATTAAATTTTTATTCCACTCGTAGACCGATCGGAATCTTGGTTTTCGACGAAAAAATTAAATTTTTATTCCACTCGTAGACCGATCGGAATCTCGGACTTTGACGAAATGAGAAAAAATTTTCTCCACTCGTAGACCGATCAGAATCTTGGTTTTCGACGAAAAAAATAAATTTTAATTCCACTCGTAGACCGATCGGAATCTTGGTTTTCGACGAAAAAATTAAATTTTTATTCCACTCGTAGACCGATCGGAATCTCGGACTTTGACGAAATGAGAAAAAATTTTCTCCACTCGTAGACCGATCGGAATCTTGGTTTTCGACGAAAAAATTAAATTTTAATTCCACTCGTAGACCGATCGGAATCTTGGTTTTCGACGAAAAAATTAAATTTTTATTCCACTCGTAGACCGATCGGAATCTCGGACTTTGACGAAATGAGAAAAAATTTTCTCCACTCGTAGACCGATCGGAATCTTGGTTTTCGACGAAAAAATTAAATTTTAATTCCACTCGTAGACCGATCGGAATCTCGGACTTTGACGAAATGAGAAAAAATTTTCTCCACTCGTAGACCGATCAGAATCTTGGTTTTCGACGAAAAAATTAAATTTTAATTCCACTCGTAGACCGATCGGAATCTTGGTTTTCGACGAAAAAATTAAATTTTTATTCCACTCGTAGACCGATCGGAATCTCGGACTTTGACGAAATAAGAAAAAATTTTCTCCACTCGTAGACCGATCGGAATCTTGGTTTACGACGAAAAAATTAAATTTTTATTCCACTCGTAGACCGATCGGAATCTCGGACTTTGACGAAAAAATTAAATTTTTATTCCACTCGTAGACCGATCGGAATATTGGTTTTCGACGAAAAAATTAAATTTTTATTCCACTCGTAGACCGATCGGAATCTCGGACTTTGACGAAATGAGAAAAAATTTTCTCCACTCGTAGACCGATCGGAATCTTGGTTTTCGACGAAAAAATTAAATTTTAATTCCACTCGTAGACCGATCGGAATCTCGGACTTTGACGAAATGAGAAAAAATTTTCTCCACTCGTAGACCGATCAGAATCTTGGTTTTCGACGAAAAAATTAAATTTTAATTCCACTCGTAGACCGATCGGAATCTTGGTTTTCGACGAAAAAATTAAATTTTTATTCCACTCGTAGACCGATCGGAATCTCGGACTTTGACGAAAAAATTAAATTTTTATTCCACTCGTAGACCGATCGGAATCTTGGTTTTCGACGAAAAAATTAAATTTTAATTCCACTCGTAGACCGATCGGAATCTCGGACTTTGACGAAATGAGAAAAAATTTTCTCCACTCGTAGACCGATCGGAATCTTGGTTTTCGACGAAAAAATTAAATTTTAATTCCACTCGTAGACCGATCGGAATCTCGGACTTTGACGAAATGAAAAAAAATTTTCTCCACTCGTAGACCGATCGGAATCTTGGTTTTCGACGAAAAAATTAAATTTTTATTCCACTCGTAGACCGATCGGAATCTCGGACTTTGACGAAATAAGAAAAAATTTTCTCCACTCGTAGACCGATCGGAATCTTGGTTTACGACGAAAAAATTAAATTTTTATTCCACTCGTAGACCGATCGGAATCTCGGACTTTGACGAAAAAATTAAATTTTTATTCCACTCGTAGACCGATCGGAATCTTGGTTTTCGACGAAAAAATTAAATTTTTATTCCACTCGTAGACCGATCGGAATCTCGGACTTTGACGAAATGAGAAAAAATTTTCTCCACTCGTAGACCGATCGGAATCTTGGTTTTCGACGAAAAAATTAAATTTTAATTCCACTCGTAGACCGATCGGAATCTCGGACTTTGACGAAATGAGAAAAAATTTTCTCCACTCGTAGACCGATCAGAATCTTGGTTTTCGACGAAAAAATTAAATTTTAATTCCACTCGTAGACCGATCGGAATCTTGGTTTTCGACGAAAAAATTAAATTTTTATTCCACTCGTAGACCGATCGGAATCTCGGACTTTGACGAAAAAATTAAATTTTTATTCCACTCGTAGACCGATCGGAATCTTGGTTTTCGACGAAAAAATTAAATTTTAATTCCACTCGTAGACCGATCGGAATCTCGGACTTTGACGAAATGAGAAAAAATTTTCTCCACTCGTAGACCGATCGGAATCTTGGTTTTCGACGAAAAAATTAAATTTTTATTCCACTCGTAGACCGATCGGAATCTCGGACTTTGACGAAATGAGAAAAAATTTTCTCCACTCGTAGACCGATCGGAATCTTGGTTTTCGACGAAAAAATTAAATTTTTATTCCACTCGTAGACCGATCGGAATCTCGGACTTTGACGAAAAAATTAAATTTTTATTCCACTCGTAGACCGATCGGAATCTTGGTTTTCGACGAAAAAATTAAATTTTTATTCCACTCGTAGACCGATCGGAATCTCGGACTTTGACGAAATGAGAAAAAATTTTCTCCACTCGTAGACCGATCGGAATCTTGGTTTTCGACGAAAAAATTAAATTTTTATTCCACTCGTAGACCGATCGGAATCTCGGACTTTGACGAAATAAGAAAAAATTTTCTCCACTCGTAGACCGATCGGAATCTTGGTTTACGACGAAAAAATTAAATTTTTATTCCACTCGTAGACCGATCGGAATCTCGGACTTTGACGAAAAAATTAAATTTTTATTCCACTCGTAGACCGATCGGAATCTTGGTTTTCGACGAAAAAATTAAATTTTTATTCCACTCGTAGACCGATCGGAATCTCGGACTTTGACGAAATGAGAAAAAATTTTCTCCACTCGTAGACCGATCGGAATCTTGGTTTTCGACGAAAAAATTAAATTTTAATTCCACTCGTAGACCGATCGGAATCTCGGACTTTGACGAAATGAGAAAAAATTTTCTCCACTCGTAGACCGATCAGAATCTTGGTTTTCGACGAAAAAATTAAATTTTAATTCCACTCGTAGACCGATCGGAATCTTGGTTTTCGACGAAAAAATTAAATTTTTATTCCACTCGTAGACCGATCGGAATCTCGGACTTTGACGAAAAAATTAAATTTTTATTCCACTCGTAGACCGATCGGAATCTTGGTTTTCGACGAAAAAATTAAATTTTTATTCCACTCGTAGACCGATCGGAATCTCGGACTTTGACGAAATGAGAAAAAATTTTCTCCACTCGTAGACCGATCGGAATCTTGGTTTTCGACGAAAAAATTAAATTTTTATTCCACTCGTAGACCGATCGGAATCTCGGACTTTGACGAAATGAGAAAAAATTTTCTCCACTCGTAGACCGATCGGAATCTTGGTTTTCGACGAAAAAATTAAATTTTTATTCCACTCGTAGACCGATCGGAATCTTGGACTTTGACGAAAAAATTAAATTTTTATTCCACTCGTAGACCGATCGGAATCTTGGTTTTCGACGAAAAAATTAAATTTTTATTCCACTCGTAGACCGATCGGAATCTCGGACTTTGACGAAATGAGAAAAAATTTTCTCCACTCGTAGACCGATCGGAATCTTGGTTTTCGACGAAAAAATTAAATTTTAATTCCACTCGTAGACCGATCGGAATCTCGGACTTTGACGAAATGAGAAAAAATTTTCTCCACTCGTAGACCGATCAGAATCTTGGTTTACGACGAAAAAATTAAATTTTTATTCCACTCGTAGACCGATCGGAATCTCGGACTTTGACGAAAAAATTAAATTTTTATTCCACTCGTAGACCGATCGGAATCTTGGTTTTCGACGAAAAAATTAAATTTTTATTCCACTCGTAGACCGATCGGAATCTCGGACTTTGACGAAAAAATCAAATTTTTATTCCACTCGTAGACCGATCGGAATCTCGGACTTTGACGAAAAAATTAAATTTTTATTCCACTCGTAGACCGATCGGAATCTCGGACTTTGACGAAAAAATTAAATTTTTATTCCACTCGTAGACCGATCGGAATCTTGGTTTTCGACGAAAAAATTAAATTTTAATTCCACTCGTAGACCGATCGGAATCTCGGACTTTGACGAAATGAGAAAAAATTTTCTCCACTCGTAGACCGATCGGAATCTTGGTTTTCGACGAAAAAATTAAATTTTAATTCCACTCGTAGACCGATCGGAATCTCGGACTTTGACGAAATGAGAAAAAATTTTCTCCACTCGTAGACCGATCAGAATCTTGGTTTTCGACGAAAAAATTAAATTTTAATTCCACTCGTAGACCGATCGGAATCTCGGACTTTGACGAGATAAGAAAGAATTTTCTCCACTCGTAGACCGATCAGAATCTTGGTTTTCGACGAAAAAATTAAATTTTAATTCCACTCGTAGACCGATCGGAATCTTGGTTTTCGACGAAAAAATTAAATTTTTATTCCACTCGTAGACCGATCGGAATCTCGGACTTTGACGAAAAAATTAAATTTTTATTCCACTCGTAGACCGATCGGAATCTTGGTTTTCGACGAAAAAATTAAATTTTAATTCCACTCGTAGACCGATCGGAATCTCGGACTTTGACGAAATGAGAAAAAATTTTCTCCACTCGTAGACCGATCGGAATCTTGGTTTTCGACGAAAAAATTAAATTTTTATTCCACTCGTAGACCGATCGGAATCTCGGACTTTGACGAAAAAATTAAATTTTTATTCCACTCGTAGACCGATCGGAATCTTGGTTTTCGACGAAAAAATTAAATTTTAATTCCACTCGTAGACCGATCGGAATCTCGGACTTTGACGAAATGAGAAAAAATTTTCTCCACTCGTAGACCGATCGGAATCTTGGTTTTCGACGAAAAAATTAAATTTTTATTCCACTCGTAGACCGATCGGAATCTCGGACTTTGACGAAAAAATTAAATTTTTATTCCACTCGTAGACCGATCGGAATCTCGGACTTTGACGAAAAAATTAAATTTTTATTCCACTCGTAGACCGATCGGAATCTTGGTTTTCGACGAAAAAATTAAATTTTTATTCCACTCGTAGACCGATCGGAATCTCGGACTTTGACGAAATAAGAAAAAATTTTCTCCACTCGTAGACCGATCGGAATCTTGGTTTTCGACGAAAAAATTAAATTTTTATTCCACTCGTAGACCGATCGGAATCTCGGACTTTGACGAAAAAATTAAATTTTTATTCCACTCGTAGACCGATCGGAATCTTGGTTTTCGACGAAAAAATTAAATTTTTATTCCACTCGTAGACCGATCGGAATCTCGGACTTTGACGAAATGAGAAAAAATTTTCTCCACTCGTAGACCGATCAGAATCTTGGTTTTCGACGAAAAAAATAAATTTTAATTCCACTCGTAGACCGATCGGAATCTTGGTTTTCGACGAAAAAATTAAATTTTTATTCCACTCGTAGACCGATCGGAATCTCGGACTTTGACGAAATGAGAAAAAATTTTCTCCACTCGTAGACCGATCGGAATCTTGGTTTTCGACGAAAAAATTAAATTTTAATTCCACTCGTAGACCGATCGGAATCTTGGTTTTCGACGAAAAAATTAAATTTTTATTCCACTCGTAGACCGATCGGAATCTCGGACTTTGACGAAATGAGAAAAAATTTTCTCCACTCGTAGACCGATCGGAATCTTGGTTTTCGACGAAAAAATTAAATTTTAATTCCACTCGTAGACCGATCGGAATCTCGGACTTTGACGAAATGAGAAAAAATTTTCTCCACTCGTAGACCGATCAGAATCTTGGTTTTCGACGAAAAAATTAAATTTTAATTCCACTCGTAGACCGATCGGAATCTTGGTTTTCGACGAAAAAATTAAATTTTTATTCCACTCGTAGACCGATCGGAATCTCGGACTTTGACGAAATAAGAAAAAATTTTCTCCACTCGTAGACCGATCGGAATCTTGGTTTACGACGAAAAAATTAAATTTTTATTCCACTCGTAGACCGATCGGAATCTCGGACTTTGACGAAAAAATTAAATTTTTATTCCACTCGTAGACCGATCGGAATCTTGGTTTTCGACGAAAAAATTAAATTTTTATTCCACTCGTAGACCGATCGGAATCTCGGACTTTGACGAAATGAGAAAAAATTTTCTCCACTCGTAGACCGATCGGAATCTTGGTTTTCGACGAAAAAATTAAATTTTAATTCCACTCGTAGACCGATCGGAATCTCGGACTTTGACGAAATGAGAAAAAATTTTCTCCACTCGTAGACCGATCAGAATCTTGGTTTTCGACGAAAAAATTAAATTTTAATTCCACTCGTAGACCGATCGGAATCTTGGTTTTCGACGAAAAAATTAAATTTTTATTCCACTCGTAGACCGATCGGAATCTCGGACTTTGACGAAAAAATTAAATTTTTATTCCACTCGTAGACCGATCGGAATCTTGGTTTTCGACGAAAAAATTAAATTTTAATTCCACTCGTAGACCGATCGGAATCTCGGACTTTGACGAAATGAGAAAAAATTTTCTCCACTCGTAGACCGATCGGAATCTTGGTTTTCGACGAAAAAATTAAATTTTAATTCCACTCGTAGACCGATCGGAATCTCGGACTTTGACGAAATGAAAAAAAATTTTCTCCACTCGTAGACCGATCGGAATCTTGGTTTTCGACGAAAAAATTAAATTTTTATTCCACTCGTAGACCGATCGGAATCTCGGACTTTGACGAAATAAGAAAAAATTTTCTCCACTCGTAGACCGATCGGAATCTTGGTTTACGACGAAAAAATTAAATTTTTATTCCACTCGTAGACCGATCGGAATCTCGGACTTTGACGAAAAAATTAAATTTTTATTCCACTCGTAGACCGATCGGAATCTTGGTTTTCGACGAAAAAATTAAATTTTTATTCCACTCGTAGACCGATCGGAATCTCGGACTTTGACGAAATGAGAAAAAATTTTCTCCACTCGTAGACCGATCGGAATCTTGGTTTTCGACGAAAAAATTAAATTTTAATTCCACTCGTAGACCGATCGGAATCTCGGACTTTGACGAAATGAGAAAAAATTTTCTCCACTCGTAGACCGATCAGAATCTTGGTTTTCGACGAAAAAATTAAATTTTAATTCCACTCGTAGACCGATCGGAATCTTGGTTTTCGACGAAAAAATTAAATTTTTATTCCACTCGTAGACCGATCGGAATCTCGGACTTTGACGAAAAAATTAAATTTTTATTCCACTCGTAGACCGATCGGAATCTTGGTTTTCGACGAAAAAATTAAATTTTAATTCCACTCGTAGACCGATCGGAATCTCGGACTTTGACGAAATGAGAAAAAATTTTCTCCACTCGTAGACCGATCGGAATCTTGGTTTTCGACGAAAAAATTAAATTTTTATTCCACTCGTAGACCGATCGGAATCTCGGACTTTGACGAAATGAGAAAAAATTTTCTCCACTCGTAGACCGATCGGAATCTTGGTTTTCGACGAAAAAATTAAATTTTTATTCCACTCGTAGACCGATCGGAATCTCGGACTTTGACGAAAAAATTAAATTTTTATTCCACTCGTAGACCGATCGGAATCTTGGTTTTCGACGAAAAAATTAAATTTTTATTCCACTCGTAGACCGATCGGAATCTCGGACTTTGACGAAATGAGAAAAAATTTTCTCCACTCGTAGACCGATCGGAATCTTGGTTTTCGACGAAAAAATTAAATTTTAATTCCACTCGTAGACCGATCGGAATCTCGGACTTTGACGAAATGAGAAAAAATTTTCTCCACTCGTAGACCGATCAGAATCTTGGTTTACGACGAAAAAATTAAATTTTTATTCCACTCGTAGACCGATCGGAATCTTGGTTTTCGACGAAAAAATTAAATTTTTATTCCACTCGTAGACCGATCGGAATCTCGGACTTTGACGAAATGAGAAAAAATTTTCTCCACTCGTAGACCGATCAGAATCTTGGTTTTCGACGAAAAAAATAAATTTTAATTCCACTCGTAGACCGATCGGAATCTCGGACTTTGACGAAAAAATTAAATTTTTATTCCACTCGTAGACCGATCGGAATCTCGGACTTTGACGAAATGAGAAAAAATTTTCTCCACTCGTAGACCGATCAGAATCTTGGTTTTCGACGAAAAAATTAAATTTTAATTCCACTCGTAGACCGATCGGAATCTTGGTTTTCGACGAAAAAATTAAATTTTTATTCCACTCGTAGACCGATCGGAATCTCGGACTTTGACGAAATAAGAAAAAATTTTCTCCACTCGTAGACCGATCGGAATCTTGGTTTACGACGAAAAAATTAAATTTTTATTCCACTCGTAGACCGATCGGAATCTCGGACTTTGACGAAAAAATTAAATTTTTATTCCACTCGTAGACCGATCGGAATCTTGGTTTTCGACGAAAAAATTAAATTTTTATTCCACTCGTAGACCGATCGGAATCTCGGACTTTGACGAAATGAGAAAAAATTTTCTCCACTCGTAGACCGATCGGAATCTTGGTTTTCGACGAAAAAATTAAATTTTAATTCCACTCGTAGACCGATCGGAATCTCGGACTTTGACGAAATGAGAAAAAATTTTCTCCACTCGTAGACCGATCAGAATCTTGGTTTTCGACGAAAAAATTAAATTTTAATTCCACTCGTAGACCGATCGGAATCTTGGTTTTCGACGAAAAAATTAAATTTTTATTCCACTCGTAGACCGATCGGAATCTCGGACTTTGACGAAAAAATTAAATTTTTATTCCACTCGTAGACCGATCGGAATCTCGGACTTTGACGAAAAAATTAAATTTTTATTCCACTCGTAGACCGATCGGAATCTTGGTTTTCGACGAAAAAATTAAATTTTAATTCCACTCGTAGACCGATCGGAATCTCGGACTTTGACGAAATGAGAAAAAATTTTCTCCACTCGTAGACCGATCGGAATCTTGGTTTTCGACGAAAAAATTAAATTTTAATTCCACTCGTAGACCGATCGGAATCTCGGACTTTGACGAAATGAGAAAAAATTTTCTCCACTCGTAGACCGATCAGAATCTTGGTTTTCGACGAAAAAATTAAATTTTAATTCCACTCGTAGACCGATCGGAATCTCGGACTTTGACGAGATAAGAAAGAATTTTCTCCACTCGTAGACCGATCAGAATCTTGGTTTTCGACGAAAAAATTAAATTTTAATTCCACTCGTAGACCGATCGGAATCTTGGTTTTCGACGAAAAAATTAAATTTTTATTCCACTCGTAGACCGATCGGAATCTCGGACTTTGACGAAAAAATTAAATTTTTATTCCACTCGTAGACCGATCGGAATCTTGGTTTTCGACGAAAAAATTAAATTTTAATTCCACTCGTAGACCGATCGGAATCTCGGACTTTGACGAAATGAGAAAAAATTTTCTCCACTCGTAGACCGATCGGAATCTTGGTTTTCGACGAAAAAATTAAATTTTTATTCCACTCGTAGACCGATCGGAATCTCGGACTTTGACGAAAAAATTAAATTTTTATTCCACTCGTAGACCGATCGGAATCTTGGTTTTCGACGAAAAAATTAAATTTTAATTCCACTCGTAGACCGATCGGAATCTCGGACTTTGACGAAATGAGAAAAAATTTTCTCCACTCGTAGACCGATCGGAATCTTGGTTTTCGACGAAAAAATTAAATTTTTATTCCACTCGTAGACCGATCGGAATCTCGGACTTTGACGAAAAAATTAAATTTTTATTCCACTCGTAGACCGATCGGAATCTTGGTTTTCGACGAAAAAATTAAATTTTTCTTTCACTCGTAAACCGATCGGAATCTTGATTTTCGACGAAAAAATTAAATTATTATTCCACTCGTAGACCGATC
>OZ012707.1:36562353-36564853 GCA_963942595.1 Cylloceria caligata | reverse complement strand
GGTATAGCCGGGTCCGGGACGAACTGACGGGTTGCCCCACCAGTCGAACCCCTCTCCCAGCGCTGACCCCACTCGTGCCACACGTGATCCCGAACTAGCCGGGACCTCGCAGCAGCATCCACCACGCCATCCACCAGGGGAATCTCCCACGGGATAGGCAGGCCCTTCCTGATGAAGTAGCCCGCCTCAGCCTTCTTGGCCTCGAGATCCCACGGGAGCTCCCCCATCAGCACCGTCATCGCCTCCGTAGAGACGGTGCGACACACCGACAACGCAGCAAGGAGGACCAAGCGCTGCGCCCTGTTAAGCAGGACGCAGGATGTCGCCCTCGCCCGCACGAAGCCACCCCAGACCGAGGCACCATACATCGCGCACGGGAGGAAGAGGCCGCGATACAGGGTCTTGATAGCCCTGCGGCGCAGACCCCAATCCCTCCTCATGACACGTCGCAGCTCGCAGACCAGGGAGCCGGTACGTTCCCTCAGGTCGTGAAGATGAGGGTCGAAGTTCAACCGCTCACCCACACGAATCCCAAGGTACTTGACCGATTCCCGGTACGGCACGGCACCCGGATCCAGGAGTACCCTGGGGTGCCTGTTGCCCGCGAGCCTGCCGCGAAGCAACATGCAGTAGATAGGGACAAGGTGTGGTTTTATGTTAACTCTCTTTCGAGAAGGCTGTACCTCGGGTTTCCCCCAACCAGCACTGTTAACTCACGTCCGGTGGTCGACGGATAATACTGAAACTAAACCCACCATCCGGCTCCTTCTCACTGCCGTAAGCCTTGTATACAGTTTGTCGTATTTTAGCGAGGTTTAGCCACTCGATAACTCGAATGGTTTGCATTCGTCTGTTCCGAGTGTATCCAGGGAACACCTCGCGGAGGTACTCGCTCCCAATAATCTCAACACGTCAATATTGGGCAAAGCCGCTAGATTTATAGCATTTGCCATTACTAACTGGGCCAAGTGAATGGCCTCTAACATCTACCCTCCTTCGATCCGCTTTGCGGTATCGATGGGCTCAACTAAGGTAGTGGACAGAGGACGCGTCAACCATACTAACCGGTCCGCCTCTCACGTGGAACCAGTCCAGCGTGCGTCTTGTGCTTTAGAGAGGTGAGCCGCCAAAGGCGGGTATACTCTCCACTCTTAAGCGGGTTTTTGACTGTCAGAAGAACTCATCCCGTATCGGGGTTGAGTCTTCATTGGAGGATGCAAAAGAAGGGAGGAAGTTAATCCTCCCTTCGTCAATTGCACCTCCTCGTTCGATTTTGGTTTCAACACATATGTGTCAGCGTTCGACAGGGCATGAGCCCCCTTTCAGTCTCACCGCTCTCGCGTGTGAGCATATCGTTCGAACCCCCGCACACCCGACTCAACTCTGCTTGCGCGCGAGTGGTCAGTGGAGGGGCGCTGTGGTAATTGGTTTCGCCCCGAAGGGCTTATCCAGGCACGCCGCGGGGAGGCTTACCAACAGACTTCATGTGCCCAGTAGATAGGGACACTGAGATCACCTTGTTATTAACGTGCCGTTCCCGCCTCTCGGCCTACGACACGGCTCCCGCGAGCGTGGGGCCGAGATACGCTCGGCCAACGCGCTCCCCCGATTTGCATCGGGGCGGGCTACCAATCCCCACTTGGTTTTACCCTTAGTGTTACCTCTTGGTCTGAGGGGGAGCACTATCCATAAACTCCCTATTGACGAGTTGGCATTTTTAAAAACCTTGTGCCCGACAGAGTCCAACCCATTTAAAGGTTGTACACGGCAAAGCCGTGCGGCTGCAACAACCTCCCCATCTACCAATTAGTCCGAAGACTTAACGTCTCGCTTGGTGAGCACCCGAGCCTACACCACGGCGGGGTCGCTAACTCCCGTACAGATAAGACGTTCACCCAGGGCAAGCAACCGAAGTTGCAATCTGGGTGGGCACAGTCCATCCGCGTGCGCCGGGAGTAGATAGGGACATTTAATGTGATGCCCGGCATATGCCGGACACTGCGACCTCGCCCTCGGGGGCATACGCTACGTTCCTCTACCTACCATCCAGCTCCTTCCACTGCCGTAAGCCTTGTATACAGTTTGTTGTATTTTAGCGAGGTTTAGCCACTCGATAACCCGAATGGTTTGCATTCGTCTGTTCCGAGTGTATCCAGGGAACACCTCGCGGAGGTACTCGCTCCCAATAATCTCAACACGTCAATATTGGGCAAAGCCGCTAGATTTTATAGCATTTGCTATCACTAACTGGGCCAAGTGAATGGCCTCTAACATCTACCCTCCTTCGATCCGCTTTGCGGCATCGATGGGCTCAACTAAGGTAGTGGACAGAGGACGCGTCAACCAGCCAAGCCAGTCCGCCTCTCACGTGGAACCAGTCCAGCGTGCGTCTTGTGCTTTAGAGAGGTGAGCCGCCAAAGGCGGGTATACTCTCCACTCTTAAGCGGGTTTTTGACTGTCAGAAGAACCCATCCCGTATCGGGGTTTTGTCTTCATTGGA
>OZ012707.1:36544853-36554853 GCA_963942595.1 Cylloceria caligata | reverse complement strand
TATACTTTTATTGTATTTCATAAATATCACCATAAATGGGTTACCACATAAGAGCCATTCGGTCATAGACGTCGACTCGTGGTAAGGATGCGTGAGATATTTGTAAATTCATACGACCAACCGGTATAGACCAGCTAGTGTAGCAAGGGAGTGTAGCAGTGCTGGACTCGGTAGAGCCGCGGACTCGCCTCCTCTTATAGTAACGAGCTGACGCGCCTGCGGTTCGGCGACGCACGGCTTATACACGGGGCTCAAGGCGGCTGCACAAGCGCTGAGAGGCCCGTAGCCGGGTCGCGTGCTCGGACTTAGAGCGAAAAGTAACACGAAAAATAAAATTCAACAAATAACATTTTTTCATGAATAACAAACGCCTGTATACGTATTGACATTTTTCAATAAACAATGGATAATAAATTGTAATTACGTTTAGCGAGAAAAATATTTTTTTTTTCACAAATTATAATTTCGTACGAACAATTTTTATTTGTTGTATCTTTGGTTGTAAATCACGAAATCGGGTCTGAATTAAAACAAATAACGAATAACAAAAATATCGTTCATTTTCTATCATAGATATGAGAAACAAATATCTGAAAAAAAATTCATTCGTAGACCGATCGGAATCTTGATTTTCGACGAAAAAATTAAATTTTAATTCCACTCGTAGACCGATCGGAATCTCGGACTTTGACGAAATGAGAAAAAATTTTCTCCACTCGTAGACCGATCGGAATCTTGGTTTTCGACGAAAAAATTAAATTTTAATTCCACTCGTAGACCGATCGGAATCTCGGACTTTGACGAAATGAGAAAAAATTTTCTCCACTCGTAGACCGATCGGAATCTTGGTTTTCGACGAAAAAATTAAATTTTTATTCCACTCGTAGACCGATCGGAATCTCGGACTTTGACGAAAAAATTAAATTTTTATTCCACTCGTAGACCGATCGGAATCTTGGTTTTCGACGAAAAAATTAAATTTTAATTCCACTCGTAGACCGATCGGAATCTCGGACTTTGACGAAATGAGAAAAAATTTTCTCCACTCGTAGACCGATCGGAATCTTGGTTTTCGACGAAAAAATTAAATTTTAATTCCACTCGTAGACCGATCGGAATCTCGGACTTTGACGAAATGAAAAAAAATTTTCTCCACTCGTAGACCGATCGGAATCTTGGTTTTCGACGAAAAAATTAAATTTTTATTCCACCTCGTAGACCGATCGGAATCTCGGACTTTGACGAAATAAGAAAAAATTTTCTCCACTCGTAGACCGATCGGAATCTTGGTTTACGACGAAAAAATTAAATTTTTATTCCACTCGTAGACCGATCGGAATCTCGGACTTTGACGAAAAAATTAAATTTTTATTCCACTCGTAGACCGATCGGAATCTTGGTTTTCGACGAAAAAATTAAATTTTTATTCCACTCGTAGACCGATCGGAATCTCGGACTTTGACGAAATGAGAAAAAATTTTCTCCACTCGTAGACCGATCGGAATCTTGGTTTTCGACGAAAAAATTAAATTTTAATTCCACTCGTAGACCGATCGGAATCTCGGACTTTGACGAAATGAGAAAAAATTTTCTCCACTCGTAGACCGATCAGAATCTTGGTTTTCGACGAAAAAATTAAATTTTAATTCCACTCGTAGACCGATCGGAATCTTGGTTTTCGACGAAAAAATTAAATTTTTATTCCACTCGTAGACCGATCGGAATCTCGGACTTTGACGAAAAAATTAAATTTTTATTCCACTCGTAGACCGATCGGAATCTTGGTTTTCGACGAAAAAATTAAATTTTAATTCCACTCGTAGACCGATCGGAATCTCGGACTTTGACGAAATGAGAAAAAATTTTCTCCACTCGTAGACCGATCGGAATCTTGGTTTTCGACGAAAAAATTAAATTTTTATTCCACTCGTAGACCGATCGGAATCTCGGACTTTGACGAAATGAGAAAAAATTTTCTCCACTCGTAGACCGATCGGAATCTTGGTTTTCGACGAAAAAATTAAATTTTTATTCCACTCGTAGACCGATCGGAATCTCGGACTTTGACGAAAAAATAAATTTTTATTCCACTCGTAGACCGATCGGAATCTTGGTTTTCGACGAAAAAATTAAATTTTTATTCCACTCGTAGACCGATCGGAATCTCGGACTTTGACGAAATGAGAAAAAATTTTCTCCACTCGTAGACCGATCGGAATCTTGGTTTTCGACGAAAAAATTAAATTTTAATTCCACTCGTAGACCGATCGGAATCTCGGACTTTGACGAAATGAGAAAAAATTTTCTCCACTCGTAGACCGATCAGAATCTTGGTTTACGACGAAAAAATTAAATTTTTATTCCACTCGTAGACCGATCGGAATCTTGGTTTTCGACGAAAAAATTAAATTTTTATTCCACTCGTAGACCGATCGGAATCTCGGACTTTGACGAAATGAGAAAAAATTTTCTCCACTCGTAGACCGATCAGAATCTTGGTTTTCGACGAAAAAAATAAATTTTAATTCCACTCGTAGACCGATCGGAATCTCGGACTTTCGACGAAAAAATTAAATTTTTATTCCACTCGTAGACCGATCGGAATCTCGGACTTTGACGAAAAAATTAAATTTTTATTCCACTCGTAGACCGATCGGAATCTTGGTTTTCGACGAAAAAATTAAATTTTAATTCCACTCGTAGACCGATCGGAATCTCGGACTTTGACGAAATGAGAAAAAATTTTCTCCACTCGTAGACCGATCGGAATCTTGGTTTTCGACGAAAAAATTAAATTTTAATTCCACTCGTAGACCGATCGGAATCTCGGACTTTGACGAAATGAGAAAAAATTTTCTCCACTCGTAGACCGATCGGAATCTTGGTTTTCGACGAAAAAATTAAATTTTAATTCCACTCGTAGACCGATCGGAATCTCGGACTTTGACGAGATAAGAAAGAATTTTCTCCACTCGTAGACCGATCAGAATCTTGGTTTTCGACGAAAAAATTAAATTTTAATTCCACTCGTAGACCGATCGGAATCTTGGTTTTCGACGAAAAAATTAAATTTTTATTCCACTCGTAGACCGATCGGAATCTCGGACTTTGACGAAAAAATTAAATTTTTATTCCACTCGTAGACCGATCGGAATCTTGGTTTTCGACGAAAAAATTAAATTTTAATTCCACTCGTAGACCGATCGGAATCTCGGACTTTGACGAAATGAGAAAAAATTTTCTCCACTCGTAGACCGATCGGAATCTTGGTTTTCGACGAAAAAATTAAATTTTTATTCCACTCGTAGACCGATCGGAATCTCGGACTTTGACGAAAAAATTAAATTTTTATTCCACTCGTAGACCGATCGGAATCTTGGTTTTCGACGAAAAAATTAAATTTTAATTCCACTCGTAGACCGATCGGAATCTCGGACTTTGACGAAATGAGAAAAAATTTTCTCCACTCGTAGACCGATCGGAATCTTGGTTTTCGACGAAAAAATTAAATTTTTATTCCACTCGTAGACCGATCGGAATCTCGGACTTTGACGAAATGAGAAAAAATTTTCTCCACTCGTAGACCGATCAGAATCTTGGTTTTCGACGAAAAAATTAAATTTTAATTCCACTCGTAGACCGATCGGAATCTTGGTTTTCGACGAAAAAATTAAATTTTTATTCCACTCGTAGACCGATCGGAATCTCGGACTTTGACGAAATAAGAAAAAATTTTCTCCACTCGTAGACCGATCGGAATCTTGGTTTACGACGAAAAAATTAAATTTTTATTCCACTCGTAGACCGATCGGAATCTCGGACTTTGACGAAAAAATTAAATTTTTATTCCACTCGTAGACCGATCGGAATCTTGGTTTTCGACGAAAAAATTAAATTTTTATTCCACTCGTAGACCGATCGGAATCTCGGACTTTGACGAAAAAATTAAATTTTTATTCCACTCGTAGACCGATCGGAATCTTGGTTTTCGACGAAAAAATTAAATTTTAATTCCACTCGTAGACCGATCGGAATCTCGGACTTTGACGAAATGAGAAAAAATTTTCTCCACTCGTAGACCGATCGGAATCTTGGTTTTCGACGAAAAAATTAAATTTTAATTCCACTCGTAGACCGATCGGAATCTCGGACTTTGACGAAATGAAAAAAAATTTTCTCCACTCGTAGACCGATCGGAATCTTGGTTTTCGACGAAAAAATTAAATTTTTATTCCACTCGTAGACCGATCGGAATCTCGGACTTTGACGAAATAAGAAAAAATTTTCTCCACTCGTAGACCGATCGGAATCTTGGTTTACGACGAAAAAATTAAATTTTTATTCCACTCGTAGACCGATCGGAATCTCGGACTTTGACGAAAAAATTAAATTTTTATTCCACTCGTAGACCGATCGGAATCTTGGTTTTCGACGAAAAAATTAAATTTTTATTCCACTCGTAGACCGATCGGAATCTCGGACTTTGACGAAATGAGAAAAAATTTTCTCCACTCGTAGACCGATCGGAATCTTGGTTTTCGACGAAAAAATTAAATTTTAATTCCACTCGTAGACCGATCGGAATCTCGGACTTTGACGAAATGAGAAAAAATTTTCTCCACTCGTAGACCGATCAGAATCTTGGTTTTCGACGAAAAAATTAAATTTTAATTCCACTCGTAGACCGATCGGAATCTTGGTTTTCGACGAAAAAATTAAATTTTTATTCCACTCGTAGACCGATCGGAATCTCGGACTTTGACGAAAAAATTAAATTTTTATTCCACTCGTAGACCGATCGGAATCTTGGTTTTCGACGAAAAAATTAAATTTTAATTCCACTCGTAGACCGATCGGAATCTCGGACTTTGACGAAATGAGAAAAAATTTTCTCCACTCGTAGACCGATCGGAATCTTGGTTTTCGACGAAAAAATTAAATTTTTATTCCACTCGTAGACCGATCGGAATCTCGGACTTTGACGAAATGAGAAAAAATTTTCTCCACTCGTAGACCGATCGGAATCTTGGTTTTCGACGAAAAAATTAAATTTTTATTCCACTCGTAGACCGATCGGAATCTCGGACTTTGACGAAAAAATTAAATTTTTATTCCACTCGTAGACCGATCGGAATCTTGGTTTTCGACGAAAAAATTAAATTTTTATTCCACTCGTAGACCGATCGGAATCTCGGACTTTGACGAAATGAGAAAAAATTTTCTCCACTCGTAGACCGATCGGAATCTTGGTTTTCGACGAAAAAATTAAATTTTAATTCCACTCGTAGACCGATCGGAATCTCGGACTTTGACGAAATGAGAAAAAATTTTCTCCACTCGTAGACCGATCAGAATCTTGGTTTACGACGAAAAAATTAAATTTTTATTCCACTCGTAGACCGATCGGAATCTTGGTTTTCGACGAAAAAATTAAATTTTTATTCCACTCGTAGACCGATCGGAATCTCGGACTTTGACGAAATGAGAAAAAATTTTCTCCACTCGTAGACCGATCAGAATCTTGGTTTTCGACGAAAAAAATAAATTTTAATTCCACTCGTAGACCGATCGGAATCTCGGACTTTGACGAAAAAATTAAATTTTTATTCCACTCGTAGACCGATCGGAATCTCGGACTTTGACGAAAAAATTAAATTTTTATTCCACTCGTAGACCGATCGGAATCTTGGTTTTCGACGAAAAAATTAAATTTTAATTCCACTCGTAGACCGATCGGAATCTCGGACTTTGACGAAATGAGAAAAAATTTTCTCCACTCGTAGACCGATCGGAATCTTGGTTTTCGACGAAAAAATTAAATTTTAATTCCACTCGTAGACCGATCGGAATCTCGGACTTTGACGAAATGAGAAAAAATTTTCTCCACTCGTAGACCGATCGGAATCTTGGTTTTCGACGAAAAAATTAAATTTTAATTCCACTCGTAGACCGATCGGAATCTCGGACTTTGACGAGATAAGAAAGAATTTTCTCCACTCGTAGACCGATCAGAATCTTGGTTTTCGACGAAAAAATTAAATTTTAATTCCACTCGTAGACCGATCGGAATCTTGGTTTTCGACGAAAAAATTAAATTTTTATTCCACTCGTAGACCGATCGGAATCTCGGACTTTGACGAAAAAATTAAATTTTTATTCCACTCGTAGACCGATCGGAATCTTGGTTTTCGACGAAAAAATTAAATTTTAATTCCACTCGTAGACCGATCGGAATCTCGGACTTTGACGAAATGAGAAAAAATTTTCTCCACTCGTAGACCGATCGGAATCTTGGTTTTCGACGAAAAAATTAAATTTTTATTCCACTCGTAGACCGATCGGAATCTCGGACTTTGACGAAAAAATTAAATTTTTATTCCACTCGTAGACCGATCGGAATCTTGGTTTTCGACGAAAAAATTAAATTTTAATTCCACTCGTAGACCGATCGGAATCTCGGACTTTGACGAAATGAGAAAAAATTTTCTCCACTCGTAGACCGATCGGAATCTTGGTTTTCGACGAAAAAATTAAATTTTTATTCCACTCGTAGACCGATCGGAATCTCGGACTTTGACGAAATGAGAAAAAATTTTCTCCACTCGTAGACCGATCAGAATCTTGGTTTTCGACGAAAAAATTAAATTTTAATTCCACTCGTAGACCGATCGGAATCTTGGTTTTCGACGAAAAAATTAAATTTTTATTCCACTCGTAGACCGATCGGAATCTCGGACTTTGACGAAATAAGAAAAAATTTTCTCCACTCGTAGACCGATCGGAATCTTGGTTTACGACGAAAAAATTAAATTTTTATTCCACTCGTAGACCGATCGGAATCTCGGACTTTGACGAAAAAATTAAATTTTTATTCCACTCGTAGACCGATCGGAATCTTGGTTTTCGACGAAAAAATTAAATTTTTATTCCACTCGTAGACCGATCGGAATCTCGGACTTTGACGAAATGAGAAAAAATTTTCTCCACTCGTAGACCGATCGGAATCTTGGTTTTCGACGAAAAAATTAAATTTTAATTCCACTCGTAGACCGATCGGAATCTCGGACTTTGACGAAATGAGAAAAAATTTTCTCCACTCGTAGACCGATCAGAATCTTGGTTTTCGACGAAAAAATTAAATTTTAATTCCACTCGTAGACCGATCGGAATCTTGGTTTTCGACGAAAAAATTAAATTTTTATTCCACTCGTAGACCGATCGGAATCTCGGACTTTGACGAAAAAATTAAATTTTTATTCCACTCGTAGACCGATCGGAATCTCGGACTTTGACGAAAAAATTAAATTTTTATTCCACTCGTAGACCGATCGGAATCTTGGTTTTCGACGAAAAAATTAAATTTTAATTCCACTCGTAGACCGATCGGAATCTCGGACTTTGACGAAATGAGAAAAAATTTTCTCCACTCGTAGACCGATCGGAATCTTGGTTTTCGACGAAAAAATTAAATTTTAATTCCACTCGTAGACCGATCGGAATCTCGGACTTTGACGAAATGAGAAAAAATTTTCTCCACTCGTAGACCGATCAGAATCTTGGTTTTCGACGAAAAAATTAAATTTTAATTCCACTCGTAGACCGATCGGAATCTCGGACTTTGACGAGATAAGAAAGAATTTTCTCCACTCGTAGACCGATCAGAATCTTGGTTTTCGACGAAAAAATTAAATTTTAATTCCACTCGTAGACCGATCGGAATCTTGGTTTTCGACGAAAAAATTAAATTTTTATTCCACTCGTAGACCGATCGGAATCTCGGACTTTGACGAAAAAATTAAATTTTTATTCCACTCGTAGACCGATCGGAATCTTGGTTTTCGACGAAAAAATTAAATTTTAATTCCACTCGTAGACCGATCGGAATCTCGGACTTTGACGAAATGAGAAAAAATTTTCTCCACTCGTAGACCGATCGGAATCTTGGTTTTCGACGAAAAAATTAAATTTTTATTCCACTCGTAGACCGATCGGAATCTCGGACTTTGACGAAAAAATTAAATTTTTATTCCACTCGTAGACCGATCGGAATCTTGGTTTTCGACGAAAAAATTAAATTTTAATTCCACTCGTAGACCGATCGGAATCTCGGACTTTGACGAAATGAGAAAAAATTTTCTCCACTCGTAGACCGATCGGAATCTTGGTTTTCGACGAAAAAATTAAATTTTTATTCCACTCGTAGACCGATCGGAATCTCGGACTTTGACGAAAAAATTAAATTTTTATTCCACTCGTAGACCGATCGGAATCTTGGTTTTCGACGAAAAAATTAAATTTTTCTTTCACTCGTAAACCGATCGGAATCTTGATTTTCGACGAAAAAATTAAATTATTATTCCACTCGTAGACCGATCGGAATCTTGATTTTCGACGAAAAACTTTAATTTTTCTTTCACTCGTAGACCGATCGGAATCTTGATTTTCGACGAAAAAAAAAAAAAAAAATTCCACTCGTAGACCGATCGGAATTTTTGTTTTTGGGCAAAAAAATTTAATTTTCCTTCCACTTGTATTTTTAGCCCCCGCGAAGAGCGTCGTACATGATATTCTCTTTATCGCGGATTGCTTCTGTCCGCTTTGAATAAAACAAAAGATAATAACCTCCATCCACGCGCATTGCTTGCATCGTCGTTTAAGAAAAAAATATGAAATTCTTGCACGCGCATTGCTTCGTTAATCGTAAAAGTGTACTTGGGAAAAACAAAATTAAAAGAATTAATGTTTGTTATTTATTCCACGCACGTTGCTTCGATAAACGAAGAAGAGAAACTTGTGAAAAAAAATGCGACAATTGAATTTCATTTATTCCACGCGCATTGCTTCGAGAAGAATACTTGTGGAAAAAAAATTGAAATAATTTAATTTCCATATATTCCACGCGCATTGCTTCGACAAAAGTACGTAGAAGAAGACGAAGAACTACTTGTCGAAAAAAAATGAAAAAATAAAAATTTTCATTATTCCACGCGCATTGCTACGAGAAGAACACTTGTGGAAAAAAAAATGAAATTTAATTTAATTTCCATATATATTCCACGCGCATTGCTTCGACAAGCACGTAGTAGTAGAAGAATAAGAAGAAGAAGAACTTGTCGAAAAAAAAATGAAAGAATAAAAATTTTCATTATTCCACGCGCATTGCTTCGAGAAGAACACTTGTGAAAAAAAAAAAGAAATTTAATTTAAATTTCCATATATTCCACGCGCATTGCTTCGACAAAAGTACGTAGAAGAAGAGTAGGAAGAACTTGTGGAAAAAAAATTTAAAAATAAAATCTTTCATTATTCCACGCGCATTGCTTCGACAAAAGTACGTAGAAGAAGAAGACGAAGAACTAACTACTTGTCGAAAGAAAATGAAAAAATAAAAATTCTCATTATTCCACGCGCATTGCTTCGAGAAGAACACTTGTGAAAAAAAAAAAAGAAATTTAATTTAAATTTCCATATATTCCACGCGCATTGCTTCGACAAAAGTACGTAGAAGAAGAGTAGGAAGAACTTGTGGAAGAAAAATTAAAAAATAAAATCTTTCATTATTCCACGCGCATTGCTTCGACAAAAGTACGTAGAAGAAGAAGACGAAGAACTAACTACTTGTCGAAAGAAAATGAAAAAATAAAAATTCTCATTATTCCACGCGCATTGCTTCGAGAAGAACACTTGTGAAAAAAAAAAAAGAAATTTAATTTAAATTTCCATATATTCCACGCGCATTGCTTCGACAAAAGTACGTAGAAGAAGAGTAGGAAGAACTTGTGGAAGAAAAATTAAAAAATAAAATCTTTCATTATTCCACGCGCATTGCTTCGACAAAAGTACGTAGAAGAAGAAGACGAAGAACTAACTACTTGTCGAAAGAAAATGAAAAAATAAAAATTCTCATTATTCCACGCGCATTGCTTCGAGAAGAACACTTGTGAAAAAAAAAAAAGAAATTTAATTTAAATTTCCATATATTCCACGCGCATTGCTTCGA
>OZ012707.1:36534853-36539853 GCA_963942595.1 Cylloceria caligata | reverse complement strand
GCCCCCGGCAAATCCGGTAAACGTCGCCCCAGGGGTCGGCATTGCCCACCCTGCCCACGAATTCTCGCCAGTTCTCCTCCTTCTTTTCGAGGAGGAGCCGCTTCAACACCCGGTCCGCCCTGCGATAGACGGACCGCAGCTCACGGAGCTCCTCCTCCGGGGTCTCGCGACTCCGACCTCGCTGCCAGGCCACCCGGGCTCTCCTAGCCAGGGTCCTTGCCCGGGTAAGCTCCCGGCACCACCACCGGGATCTCCGGCGCTTCGGCACGGAGGCCGCCCCCAGCCAAGCATCGTTCACGCCATGAAACATGGACGTGACGCGCTCAGCCAGGGCAACAGGCTCGGCATCGGCCAACCCCCCATCACGCGACAGATCATCCGCCGCCACCGCAAGGGCACCCTTGTACGCCGCCCAGTCCACGTCGTCGGCACTCCACCGGTGGACAGGCAGCGGGTCGCCGGCAAGACCGTCCCTCCGGGAGAGGGTCAACACGATAGCGTTGTGGTCAGACTGCACCAGCTCGGGCCGAACGCGCCAGTCCGAGCGGTACAGCCGTCCCACCCCCCTCCCCAGAGTCACGTCAATGTCCGACCGACCCCTAGGACCGTCGAACGTGAACTCTTGACTTGGCTCATTCAAGACCTCCAAATCGCAAGCGACAATAAAGGCCTCGAACTCGCCACCCCGGACAGCGTTTTGGGCACCCCTAATCCGGTTCTTAGAGTGCCACAGGTGGGACACGGCGTTTGCGTCCAAACCTGCCAACACCGGGGCCCCCGGCAGCTGGGTGAACACCCACTCCAGATACTGGAGGTAGCTGCCGAGGGGCTCCCCGTGTCGACAGTAGACGGAGGAGAGGTAAACCTCGCCAAAAACACCGCGTACCCACACAGTGGCACCCCAATCCCCAGCAGCGACAGACACCACCGTCGCATCTAAATGAGTGCCGGCCAACACGACGGCCGATTTTCCCTCGCCGCCCTGGAAGATCCGCATCCACGCCGGGAGGCCCGCCACGAACCCCCCAGCACGCAGATACGGCTCCTGCAACAGAGCAGCGTCAAATCGGCCCTCAACCAGAACCTGCCCGACCTCGGCCATCACAGCCCTCGACCTCTGGCAGTTGACCTGGAGGATGCGGAGATCCTGGACCCCCGCACCCCCCCGGCCGTCATTCCCGGGCGCCGGACCTGCCAAATTAGCCATTGGGAACAGGAACCGGCACCCGCTCACTCACACGCTCTCTCGCCAGGGCAGCGCGTAACAACGGGCATACCCCACTAAGAGCCCCGTGGCCGGACGCAAGGCCAGCCCCCCTGCAGTTCGTGCAGCATGGAGGCCCCTCTTTGCCGGGACAGTCGACGGCCGAGTGGCCCTCGCCCGCGCACCAGCCACAAACCCGGGCCCGCCTTGCGCAGAACCCGGCAGTGTGACCGAAGCCCAGGCACCGGTAACACCGATCAGCCTCGACGTAGTCCCTGAAGGTGCACGAGTGCCACCCCAGGAACAATCGTCCCGACCGCCCCAGCTTGGCCGAGACCTCCGGGGACACCTCGAGGACCCAGTGCGAGTCCGAGGCCGCCCCGTTTCGGCCCGGAATCTTCCGCGAGAGCCTAACGCTCCCACGGAACGCCTCTTCGTCCATGTCAGGCACATTCAGTGCCCTGACACAGGCCACAAGCTCGTCCTCCGTCATGTCTCGAGGAACCCCGAAGACAATCACCTTCCGGCGGGGGGCCTCCGGTTCCGACACGCTGAGCCCGCCTTCGCGGAGCTCCTGGCTGGATCTGAAGAACTTCAGACCCTCGCCAGTGCTAGTCTCGACCAGGACCCCGCCCCGGACAGCCCGCACACCGCGCACACATACAGAGGACGCGGCGGGGTTCACCAACGCCATCAGGCGCTGCTTCACTGCCGCCGCATCCATTTCGCCCTCGGTGGGCCTAACCAGTACCACGTGCTGGGGGGCACGTGGTTTTCTTTTCCTCGGCGTTGGCGTCGGCGTCGGCGTCGGCGCCGGCGCCGGCCGCTGCCGGGCATCAACAGCCGCGGCACCCGACGACGGGCCCACGACCCGCGCGTACGTGGGCACAACACCCCCCGAGCCCGACGCACCAGGCACCGGTTGCACCGGTTGCACCGGCGCCCCGCGAACTACGTCGGGCAATTTCCGCCCGATGTCGCGAACAAGCGACTTATGCGCCGCCCTTAGGCCGACGCACTCCCCAGTCAGGCCCTCCACCCGACCAACTGCCGCTCCAAGGAGCGACAGGAGGCCGGACATGACCCCATCCAGCCTAGAGGCGGCTCCCCTATTGACTTTATTTCCCGGGTCCGCCATGAAGGCGCGAGCCTCGACCGCGAGGGCCTCAGCCCGCCCCATGACCTCCCGAGGCGCCAACACCTCCAACTTCGGGGCCCCGCCGGGCACAAGGGCCGGCACCGAGACCGATATCCCCCCCGGAACGGCGCCCACACCCGAACTACCCGGGGCACCCTGCTCACTCGGCAGGCGCACCGGGCCATCCATCCTTCCCCTCGGAGGGGGGAGAAGGACAGGAAGCGGATTCGGATCCGCCTGCCTGCTTCGCCCCTTCCCCTTGCCCTTCCCCTTTCGCGAAACCTGCCACGCGCCTTGGCCGTCATCGGCCTCGGCATCTCGCATCCCGCCCTCACCGAAATTCCCCTCGGGCGCGGTCGTCCTCGGAGTGTCCGGGACGTCCGTTGATACGGCCGAGGAGGCAGCAGCCAGCTTCCTCCTAATCGCCTTCCTCCGCTTCTTCTCCGCGCCCTTCTTGGACGACCTCGGTCCGGGCCGGAACAAAGCAGGCGAGCCGGAATCCGACTCGTCGCCCGTCTCTGCCCCCGATGTCGCAACCTTTCTCTTGGAGGCAGAGGTACGGCTCGTCACCACCGTAACCTCCATAGCCTCACCGCCATCAAGGCCACAAAGGCTGCCTCCGCGAGCACGATCCCTACCACCGTCCAAACTCCCATCTGGGAGCGCAGACAGCGCCGGGTCGGCGACCTCGCCTTTCGCTTTTTTTTTCCCTTTTTGGGCCGTGGGAAGCCCGGTGTCCTTTTGCACCTTTTCAACTTTAGATGAATCGGACATTTTCATTTAAAGTGGGCTTTTTTACGAGGATCCCACCTCAACACCTAACCACGTCAAAATAAAAACCCCTGCACATTGGCCACCAGCCGCGCCGGCACGTCGTCACCAAACTAGGCTCAGACCCACCGGACACGAGTGACGGCCTCCGCGCACCCCACCCTCCCGTGAACGCGGCCATCCCCCACGGCCTCCATCGGGCCAGACCCCCCCGGAATCTCCCGCGGCTTGCTGCGGTGTGGCCTCGGCGGAGACAACACTCGGCCCCCCCACAGGCCCACATCCTGGAGCCACCAGGTCCTGTAGGGGCAACACAAGCTTTTTACACGTGCTGCTACGAGGCAGCCCACCCGGCGGCTAACCCCGAGTCGGGCCCCGGTACTATCACGCGGCCCCCGGGCGTGCGATACCCCCAACCGAAGGGCCTCCCAGGTTTTCCGCTGTACCCTCACCGCATTCGCCATAGGAGCCCGAGGGGGCCGACATCGACGGCGCCGAAGGAGCCACCGCGCCCACGGGTTGTGCTGCTCTTAGCCGCGACCCTCACCGTCGGCCCGTCCGGCATGGTTGTACCTACCGGCCTGGCCCGACGGATCATTGGATCACTGGGGCCCCCCTACCACGGCAAGGTGGCAACACATCAGGGGGGAGTAGATAGGGACAAGGTGTGATTTTACGTTAACTCTCTTTCGAGAAGGCTGTACCTCGGGTTTCCCCCAACCAGCACTGTTAACTCACGTCTGATGGCCGACGGACAATTACTTAAACTAGACCCACTACCCAGACTGCACCACCGCCAGTGGACCAGCCGCGACTAGTTGTTATTGCGCGGTCGACTTGGAAAAACCCTGCCCTCGTCATTTCTGAGTCATTGGACAAGTTGGACCTGCCCCCTTGGGGGCGATGACTCACTTAGCCAGCACCGGCGATGGGAAGGGGTCGCGACCTCTCCGCATCCTCGGTCTGTTTCCAGCGGGGGCCACGGGGAGGCGGAGTCATCAGCTCTTTTACTCGGTCCCAGCAGGTCACCCGGAAAATATCCAGGTAGTTTCGCCACAGAGGCTCGGCTGCACCGGCTAGCCACTTCCTTAGAGCGGTGGCCCCTGCAACTGCCAATTACAGCCAAGTAGATAGGGACAAGGTGTGGTTTTATGTTAACTCTCTTTCGAGAAGGCTGTACCTCGGGTTTCCCCCAACCAGCACTGTTAACTCACGTCCGGTGGTCGACGGATAATACTGAAACTAAACCCACCATCCGGCTCCTTCTCACTGCCGTAAGCCTTGTATACAGTTTGTCGTATTTTAGCGAGGTTTAGCCACTCGATAACTCGAATGGTTTGCATTCGTCTGTTCCGAGTGTATCCAGGGAACACCTCGCGGAGGTACTCGCTCCCAATAATCTCAACACGTCAATATTGGGCAAAGCCGCTAGATTTATAGCATTTGCCATTACTAACTGGGCCAAGTGAATGGCCTCTAACATCTACCCTCCTTCGATCCGCTTTGCGGTATCGATGGGCTCAACTAAGGTAGTGGACAGAGGACGCGTCAACCATACTAACCGGTCCGCCTCTCACGTGGAACCAGTCCAGCGTGCGTCTTGTGCTTTAGAGAGGTGAGCCGCCAAAGGCGGGTATACTCTCCACTCTTAAGCGGGTTTTTGACTGTCAGAAGAACTCATCCCGTATCGGGGTTGAGTCTTCATTGGAGGATGCAAAAGAAGGGAGGAAGTTAATCCTCCCTTCGTCAATTGCACCTCCTCGTTCGATTTTGGTTTCAACACATATGTGTCAGCGTTCGACAGGGCATGAGCCCCCTTTCAGTCTCACCGCTCTCGCGTGTGAGCATATCGTTCGAACCCCCGCACACCCGACTCAACTCTGCTTG
>OZ012707.1:36529853-36532353 GCA_963942595.1 Cylloceria caligata | reverse complement strand
TCGCTGACCGGTATCATAATTTTTATAGCCAGTCCTAGGGCACCGTCAACCAACAGCTGGCAAGGACCGATTACGGCATTAGATCCGTACATTCGGGAAACACTTGCCTCGCTTGCGACGGGCCGGACGCAGTTCGAATATTTGCGGCCAGATACCTTGCGAGTACCGCCGGGCAGCCGGTCGGTATGCCGGGGGTCTGCCTCGCAGTGTCGCCGTGAAGCGCACACGAGACAGGCGCCCACCCGGCCCGTAGACCGACACCCAACGGGTCGCGACGTCCTACTAGGGGAGAAGTGCACGCCGACGATACCAGGCAATAAAAAACATACGGACGCGTGCCACGAGACCGAAGTCTCCGGCATCGCGAACCGCACACGTGCCAGCATCGCTGACGATGAATCTCCCCATTCGATCTTTTGGGTTTCTCAGGTTTACCCCTGAACGGTTTCACGTACTCTTGAACTCTCTCTTCAAAGTTCTTTTCAACTTTCCCTCACGGTACTTGTTCGCTATCGGTCTCGTGGTCATATTTAGCCTTAGATGGAGTTTACCACCCTCTTAGAGCTGCACTCTCAAGCAACCCGACTCTAAGGAGAGATCCTCCCGAAGCGCGTCCCGGTCACTACGGGCCTGGCACCCTCTACGGGTAATTGGCCCCATTCAAGATGGACTTGGACTCGAGCATACGCCTCGGGATAAGTGGATCCTCCCGAACACTACATTTCCCAGCGACAGTGCCGCGGGATTCAGTGCTGGGCTCTTTCCTGTTCGCTCGCCGCTACTAAGGAAATCCTGGTTAGTTTCTTTTCCTCCGCTTAGTAATATGCTTAAATTCAGCGGGTAGTCTCGCCTGCTCTGAGGTCGTCGTTTGTGTTAAAATTTGTTTGCGATAAAGCGTTAATAAAACTCAAGCGCGTAATACCGACGGATGAGAGCCTCGGAGAGATGCCACCGTTCGACAGTCAGCTTGCACGTGTATATGCGCGCGCTACAAGCGCGCTTCTCTTGTTTCTCATGCGCGGCTTCACAGTCGTATCTGTCCGTTTAAACTACAAGTAGCCCCGGGACTCGATCGACCGGCCGTGGAGAATTTCAAGATAACGGGCGCGCGCGCAAAACACGCGTCGTGACTCACTCTCCGGCTCCGACTTTCCGTCATACAGACCGCTCGAGATATCATGCGCTTCTCTCTCGCAATAGTTTAGACGCGGCTTTCGTTTTTATCAAATAAAAACACGTGACAACGAGAACGCAACCGTGGGCGCGTGCCAGACACATATGTGTAAATATGCCTCCGTGCACGCGCACCCAAATATACCGGGCACTCGTAATATCACACCGCTCATCGGGCTTACCCCCAAGCAACGAGAAGTGCCAAACAGGATTTTCAGCGATGTTGACAAGTGCGCGCTTGCGTGCGCGCGCGGGCGCGCGTTGTACCAAAAAAAAAACATATTCTCAGAGAATTCTCGGGGACACGCATGCATGCGAAAATAAGTAGCGATCGTGGGCGCGCGGACACCGTCGGACACAAAGCGAAATTTTACAAGCACTTTGTTTCATCCTTCTTTGTCCACGACGTCGCAACACGACCAACAACGCAGCACACGTGATTCACACACGAGAAACGAGATATGCATTAATTAAGTACCCCGGGCGCGCGCAACAACGCAAGACACGACACCACTCTCAAAGGCATCGCGCGTTTTCACCTGTGCGCAGCAACGACTACTCTTGTGGGTTCGGCACCGAATTTTCATTTCAAACGACGCCGACGCATCCGCGCACCCGAGAGCACGCGAAGCTTCGACGAACGCTCACACTCGCTCGCAATGAGCAGTTTATTGTACGAAAAACGACCCTCAGCCAGGCGTGGTCCGGGAATTGTATCCGTGGACCGCAATGTGCGTTCGAAATGTCGATGTTCATGTGTCCTGCAGTTCACAAGTTGACGCGCAATTAGCTGCGTTCTTCATCGACCCACGAGCCAAGTGATCCACCGTTCAGGGTAATCATGTGGAATTATTTTTTCATTCAGTTTTCTCATATTAACAAACTCGACGGAGAGACACCGAGGCGCGCACGACAGCTAAGTCACGCGCCCCGTGTGTCTACGCGACAAGATGTTTCGCGTGTCCGCGCCGTGGAGCGCGACACGCGAGTCGACGGAGAGACGAGCGTCTCTCCGAACGACAGCGAAACTGTCTGAAATCGTCGTAGAGACGATTCACGTTCGTGTGTTCGGGCGAAAATTCATTTAATAACCTCGGACAGCGCGCGCGCGCACACATTCGGGCGCGCGCGCTCTCCTCCCTCTCTACGGGGATCCTCCATTGTGAGCGAGATGGGACCCGACGACATAAACACGCCGCACATTGTTAAACACAGTTTCTCTCTATAATCTCTCATACACGTATCAAGCGCGCGGACGAACAAATGCAACATCCCGGCGACGGCGACTTACGTCGGATCGCGCCTCGCCGGGTGTGCAAAGTCGACA
>OZ012707.1:36497353-36527353 GCA_963942595.1 Cylloceria caligata | reverse complement strand
TTTTTCGCTCAGTTACGGGTCTCAACAAATGAGACTTCTCCGTCAACTCGGCTACGGATCGCGACTATAGAATTTTATCCAAGCCCGAATCCGCTTTATAAAATTTCGTAAAATTTCTCATAAACTCATCACGCTAGAAACACATTTATGTTCTGAGCGAGTTGACGTGCCTCTTGCGACACTTATTTTTCTTGTTATTTGTTTCACATGCAACGAAATATATTTTATATATTTTTTCGTTTACATGTATTCTCTCGCCCGGAATTGGGTGAGTCGATGCTCGGTATACTTTTATTGTATTTCATAAATATCACCATAAATGGGTTACCACATAAGAGCCATTCGGTCATAGACGTCGACTCGTGGTAAGGATGCGTGAGATATTTGTAAATTCATACGACCAACCGGTATAGACCAGCTAGTGTAGCAAGGGAGTGTAGCAGTGCTGGACTCGGTAGAGCCGCGGACTCGCCTCCTCTTATAGTAACGAGCTGACGCGCCTGCGGTTCGGCGACGCACGGCTTATACACGGGGCTCAAGGCGGCTGCACAAGCGCTGAGAGGCCCGTAGCCGGGTCGCGTGCTCGGACTTAGAGCGAAAAGTAACACGAAAAATAAAATTCAACAAATAACATTTTTTCATGAATAACAAACGCCTGTATACGTATTGACATTTTTCAATAAACAATGGATAATAAATTGTAATTACGTTTAGCGAGAAAAATATTTTTTTTTTCACAAATTATAATTTCGTACGAACAATTTTTATTTGTTGTATCTTTGGTTGTAAATCACGAAATCGGGTCTGAATTAAAACAAATAACGAATAACAAAAATATCGTTCATTTTCTATCATAGATATGAGAAACAAATATCTGAAAAAAAATTCATTCGTAGACCGATCGGAATCTTGATTTTCGACGAAAAAATTAAATTTTAATTCCACTCGTAGACCGATCGGAATCTCGGACTTTGACGAAATGAGAAAAAATTTTCTCCACTCGTAGACCGATCGGAATCTTGGTTTTCGACGAAAAAATTAAATTTTAATTCCACTCGTAGACCGATCGGAATCTCGGACTTTGACGAAATGAGAAAAAATTTTCTCCACTCGTAGACCGATCGGAATCTTGGTTTTCGACGAAAAAATTAAATTTTTATTCCACTCGTAGACCGATCGGAATCTCGGACTTTGACGAAAAAATTAAATTTTTATTCCACTCGTAGACCGATCGGAATCTTGGTTTTCGACGAAAAAATTAAATTTTAATTCCACTCGTAGACCGATCGGAATCTCGGACTTTGACGAAATGAGAAAAAATTTTCTCCACTCGTAGACCGATCGGAATCTTGGTTTTCGACGAAAAAATTAAATTTTAATTCCACTCGTAGACCGATCGGAATCTCGGACTTTGACGAAATGAAAAAAAATTTTCTCCACTCGTAGACCGATCGGAATCTTGGTTTTCGACGAAAAAATTAAATTTTTATTCCACTCGTAGACCGATCGGAATCTCGGACTTTGACGAAATAAGAAAAAATTTTCTCCACTCGTAGACCGATCGGAATCTTGGTTTACGACGAAAAAATTAAATTTTTATTCCACTCGTAGACCGATCGGAATCTCGGACTTTGACGAAAAAATTAAATTTTTATTCCACTCGTAGACCGATCGGAATCTTGGTTTTCGACGAAAAAATTAAATTTTTATTCCACTCGTAGACCGATCGGAATCTCGGACTTTGACGAAATGAGAAAAAATTTTCTCCACTCGTAGACCGATCGGAATCTTGGTTTTCGACGAAAAAATTAAATTTTAATTCCACTCGTAGACCGATCGGAATCTCGGACTTTGACGAAATGAGAAAAAATTTTCTCCACTCGTAGACCGATCAGAATCTTGGTTTTCGACGAAAAAATTAAATTTTAATTCCACTCGTAGACCGATCGGAATCTTGGTTTTCGACGAAAAAATTAAATTTTTATTCCACTCGTAGACCGATCGGAATCTCGGACTTTGACGAAAAAATTAAATTTTTATTCCACTCGTAGACCGATCGGAATCTTGGTTTTCGACGAAAAAATTAAATTTTTATTCCACTCGTAGACCGATCGGAATCTCGGACTTTGACGAAATGAGAAAAAATTTTCTCCACTCGTAGACCGATCGGAATCTTGGTTTTCGACGAAAAAATTAAATTTTTATTCCACTCGTAGACCGATCGGAATCTCGGACTTTGACGAAATGAGAAAAAATTTTCTCCACTCGTAGACCGATCGGAATCTTGGTTTTCGACGAAAAAATTAAATTTTTATTCCACTCGTAGACCGATCGGAATCTCGGACTTTGACGAAAAAATTAAATTTTTATTCCACTCGTAGACCGATCGGAATCTTGGTTTTCGACGAAAAAATTAAATTTTTATTCCACTCGTAGACCGATCGGAATCTCGGACTTTGACGAAATGAGAAAAAATTTTCTCCACTCGTAGACCGATCGGAATCTTGGTTTTCGACGAAAAAATTAAATTTTAATTCCACTCGTAGACCGATCGGAATCTCGGACTTTGACGAAATGAGAAAAAATTTTCTCCACTCGTAGACCGATCAGAATCTTGGTTTACGACGAAAAAATTAAATTTTTATTCCACTCGTAGACCGATCGGAATCTCGGACTTTGACGAAAAAATTAAATTTTTATTCCACTCGTAGACCGATCGGAATCTTGGTTTTCGACGAAAAAATTAAATTTTTATTCCACTCGTAGACCGATCGGAATCTCGGACTTTGACGAAAAAATCAAATTTTTATTCCACTCGTAGACCGATCGGAATCTCGGACTTTGACGAAAAAATTAAATTTTTATTCCACTCGTAGACCGATCGGAATCTTGGTTTTCGACGAAAAAATTAAATTTTAATTCCACTCGTAGACCGATCGGAATCTTGGTTTTCGACGAAAAAATTAAATTTTAATTCCACTCGTAGACCGATCAAAATCTCGGACTTTGACGAAATGAGAAAAAATTTTCTCCACTCGTAGACCGATCAGAATCTTGGTTTTCGACGAAAAAATTAAATTTTAATTCCACTCGTAGACCGATCGGAATCTTGGTTTTCGACGAAAAAATTAAATTTTAATTCCACTCGTAGACCGATCGGAATCTCGGACTTTGACGAAATGAAAAAAAATTTTCTCCACTCGTAGACCGATCGGAATCTTGGTTTTCGACGAAAAAATTAAATTTTTATTCCACTCGTAGACCGATCGGAATCTCGGACTTTGACGAAATAAGAAAAAATTTTCTCCACTCGTAGACCGATCGGAATCTTGGTTTACGACGAAAAAATTAAATTTTTATTCCACTCGTAGACCGATCGGAATCTCGGACTTTGACGAAAAAATTAAATTTTTATTCCACTCGTAGACCGATCGGAATCTTGGTTTTCGACGAAAAAATTAAATTTTTATTCCACTCGTAGACCGATCGGAATCTCGGACTTTGACGAAATGAGAAAAAATTTTCTCCACTCGTAGACCGATCGGAATCTTGGTTTTCGACGAAAAAATTAAATTTTAATTCCACTCGTAGACCGATCGGAATCTCGGACTTTGACGAAATGAGAAAAAATTTTCTCCACTCGTAGACCGATCAGAATCTTGGTTTTCGACGAAAAAATTAAATTTTAATTCCACTCGTAGACCGATCGGAATCTTGGTTTTCGACGAAAAAATTAAATTTTTATTCCACTCGTAGACCGATCGGAATCTCGGACTTTGACGAAAAAATTAAATTTTTATTCCACTCGTAGACCGATCGGAATCTTGGTTTTCGACGAAAAAATTAAATTTTAATTCCACTCGTAGACCGATCGGAATCTCGGACTTTGACGAAATGAGAAAAAATTTTCTCCACTCGTAGACCGATCGGAATCTTGGTTTTCGACGAAAAAATTAAATTTTTATTCCACTCGTAGACCGATCGGAATCTCGGACTTTGACGAAATGAGAAAAAATTTTCTCCACTCGTAGACCGATCGGAATCTTGGTTTTCGACGAAAAAATTAAATTTTTATTCCACTCGTAGACCGATCGGAATCTCGGACTTTGACGAAAAAATTAAATTTTTATTCCACTCGTAGACCGATCGGAATCTTGGTTTTCGACGAAAAAATTAAATTTTTATTCCACTCGTAGACCGATCGGAATCTCGGACTTTGACGAAATGAGAAAAAATTTTCTCCACTCGTAGACCGATCGGAATCTTGGTTTTCGACGAAAAAATTAAATTTTAATTCCACTCGTAGACCGATCGGAATCTCGGACTTTGACGAAATGAGAAAAAATTTTCTCCACTCGTAGACCGATCAGAATCTTGGTTTACGACGAAAAAATTAAATTTTTATTCCACTCGTAGACCGATCGGAATCTTGGTTTTCGACGAAAAAATTAAATTTTTATTCCACTCGTAGACCGATCGGAATCTCGGACTTTGACGAAATGAGAAAAAATTTTCTCCACTCGTAGACCGATCAGAATCTTGGTTTTCGACGAAAAAAATAAATTTTAATTCCACTCGTAGACCGATCGGAATCTCGGACTTTGACGAAAAAATTAAATTTTTATTCCACTCGTAGACCGATCGGAATCTCGGACTTTGACGAAAAAATTAAATTTTTATTCCACTCGTAGACCGATCGGAATCTTGGTTTTCGACGAAAAAATTAAATTTTAATTCCACTCGTAGACCGATCGGAATCTCGGACTTTGACGAAATGAGAAAAAATTTTCTCCACTCGTAGACCGATCGGAATCTTGGTTTTCGACGAAAAAATTAAATTTTAATTCCACTCGTAGACCGATCGGAATCTCGGACTTTGACGAAATGAGAAAAAATTTTCTCCACTCGTAGACCGATCGGAATCTTGGTTTTCGACGAAAAAATTAAATTTTAATTCCACTCGTAGACCGATCGGAATCTCGGACTTTGACGAGATAAGAAAGAATTTTCTCCACTCGTAGACCGATCAGAATCTTGGTTTTCGACGAAAAAATTAAATTTTAATTCCACTCGTAGACCGATCGGAATCTTGGTTTTCGACGAAAAAATTAAATTTTTATTCCACTCGTAGACCGATCGGAATCTCGGACTTTGACGAAAAAATTAAATTTTTATTCCACTCGTAGACCGATCGGAATCTTGGTTTTCGACGAAAAAATTAAATTTTAATTCCACTCGTAGACCGATCGGAATCTCGGACTTTGACGAAATGAGAAAAAATTTTCTCCACTCGTAGACCGATCGGAATCTTGGTTTTCGACGAAAAAATTAAATTTTTATTCCACTCGTAGACCGATCGGAATCTCGGACTTTGACGAAAAAATTAAATTTTTATTCCACTCGTAGACCGATCGGAATCTTGGTTTTCGACGAAAAAATTAAATTTTAATTCCACTCGTAGACCGATCGGAATCTCGGACTTTGACGAAATGAGAAAAAATTTTCTCCACTCGTAGACCGATCGGAATCTTGGTTTTCGACGAAAAAATTAAATTTTTATTCCACTCGTAGACCGATCGGAATCTCGGACTTTGACGAAATGAGAAAAAATTTTCTCCACTCGTAGACCGATCAGAATCTTGGTTTTCGACGAAAAAATTAAATTTTAATTCCACTCGTAGACCGATCGGAATCTTGGTTTTCGACGAAAAAATTAAATTTTTATTCCACTCGTAGACCGATCGGAATCTCGGACTTTGACGAAATAAGAAAAAATTTTCTCCACTCGTAGACCGATCGGAATCTTGGTTTACGACGAAAAAATTAAATTTTTATTCCACTCGTAGACCGATCGGAATCTCGGACTTTGACGAAAAAATTAAATTTTTATTCCACTCGTAGACCGATCGGAATCTTGGTTTTCGACGAAAAAATTAAATTTTTATTCCACTCGTAGACCGATCGGAATCTCGGACTTTGACGAAATGAGAAAAAATTTTCTCCACTCGTAGACCGATCGGAATCTTGGTTTTCGACGAAAAAATTAAATTTTAATTCCACTCGTAGACCGATCGGAATCTCGGACTTTGACGAAATGAGAAAAAATTTTCTCCACTCGTAGACCGATCAGAATCTTGGTTTTCGACGAAAAAATTAAATTTTAATTCCACTCGTAGACCGATCGGAATCTTGGTTTTCGACGAAAAAATTAAATTTTTATTCCACTCGTAGACCGATCGGAATCTCGGACTTTGACGAAAAAATTAAATTTTTATTCCACTCGTAGACCGATCGGAATCTTGGTTTTCGACGAAAAAATTAAATTTTTATTCCACTCGTAGACCGATCGGAATCTCGGACTTTGACGAAATGAGAAAAAATTTTCTCCACTCGTAGACCGATCGGAATCTTGGTTTTCGACGAAAAAATTAAATTTTTATTCCACTCGTAGACCGATCGGAATCTCGGACTTTGACGAAATGAGAAAAAATTTTCTCCACTCGTAGACCGATCGGAATCTTGGTTTTCGACGAAAAAATTAAATTTTTATTCCACTCGTAGACCGATCGGAATCTCGGACTTTGACGAAAAAATTAAATTTTTATTCCACTCGTAGACCGATCGGAATCTTGGTTTTCGACGAAAAAATTAAATTTTTATTCCACTCGTAGACCGATCGGAATCTCGGACTTTGACGAAATGAGAAAAAATTTTCTCCACTCGTAGACCGATCGGAATCTTGGTTTTCGACGAAAAAATTAAATTTTAATTCCACTCGTAGACCGATCGGAATCTCGGACTTTGACGAAATGAGAAAAAATTTTCTCCACTCGTAGACCGATCAGAATCTTGGTTTACGACGAAAAAATTAAATTTTTATTCCACTCGTAGACCGATCGGAATCTCGGACTTTGACGAAAAAATTAAATTTTTATTCCACTCGTAGACCGATCGGAATCTTGGTTTTCGACGAAAAAATTAAATTTTTATTCCACTCGTAGACCGATCGGAATCTCGGACTTTGACGAAAAAATCAAATTTTTATTCCACTCGTAGACCGATCGGAATCTCGGACTTTGACGAAAAAATTAAATTTTTATTCCACTCGTAGACCGATCGGAATCTTGGTTTTCGACGAAAAAATTAAATTTTAATTCCACTCGTAGACCGATCGGAATCTTGGTTTTCGACGAAAAAATTAAATTTTAATTCCACTCGTAGACCGATCAAAATCTCGGACTTTGACGAAATGAGAAAAAATTTTCTCCACTCGTAGACCGATCAGAATCTTGGTTTTCGACGAAAAAATTAAATTTTAATTCCACTCGTAGACCGATCGGAATCTTGGTTTTCGACGAAAAAATTAAATTTTTATTCCACTCGTAGACCGATCGGAATCTCGGACTTTGACGAAATGAAAAAAAATTTTCTCCACTCGTAGACCGATCGGAATCTTGGTTTTCGACGAAAAAATTAAATTTTTATTCCACTCGTAGACCGATCGGAATCTCGGACTTTGACGAAATAAGAAAAAATTTTCTCCACTCGTAGACCGATCGGAATCTTGGTTTACGACGAAAAAATTAAATTTTTATTCCACTCGTAGACCGATCGGAATCTCGGACTTTGACGAAAAAATTAAATTTTTATTCCACTCGTAGACCGATCGGAATCTTGGTTTTCGACGAAAAAATTAAATTTTTATTCCACTCGTAGACCGATCGGAATCTCGGACTTTGACGAAATGAGAAAAAATTTTCTCCACTCGTAGACCGATCGGAATCTTGGTTTTCGACGAAAAAATTAAATTTTAATTCCACTCGTAGACCGATCGGAATCTCGGACTTTGACGAAATGAGAAAAAATTTTCTCCACTCGTAGACCGATCAGAATCTTGGTTTTCGACGAAAAAATTAAATTTTAATTCCACTCGTAGACCGATCGGAATCTTGGTTTTCGACGAAAAAATTAAATTTTTATTCCACTCGTAGACCGATCGGAATCTCGGACTTTGACGAAAAAATTAAATTTTTATTCCACTCGTAGACCGATCGGAATCTTGGTTTTCGACGAAAAAATTAAATTTTAATTCCACTCGTAGACCGATCGGAATCTCGGACTTTGACGAAATGAGAAAAAATTTTCTCCACTCGTAGACCGATCGGAATCTTGGTTTTCGACGAAAAAATTAAATTTTTATTCCACTCGTAGACCGATCGGAATCTCGGACTTTGACGAAATGAGAAAAAATTTTCTCCACTCGTAGACCGATCGGAATCTTGGTTTTCGACGAAAAAATTAAATTTTTATTCCACTCGTAGACCGATCGGAATCTCGGACTTTGACGAAAAAATTAAATTTTTATTCCACTCGTAGACCGATCGGAATCTTGGTTTTCGACGAAAAAATTAAATTTTTATTCCACTCGTAGACCGATCGGAATCTCGGACTTTGACGAAATGAGAAAAAATTTTCTCCACTCGTAGACCGATCGGAATCTTGGTTTTCGACGAAAAAATTAAATTTTAATTCCACTCGTAGACCGATCGGAATCTCGGACTTTGACGAAATGAGAAAAAATTTTCTCCACTCGTAGACCGATCAGAATCTTGGTTTACGACGAAAAAATTAAATTTTTATTCCACTCGTAGACCGATCGGAATCTTGGTTTTCGACGAAAAAATTAAATTTTTATTCCACTCGTAGACCGATCGGAATCTCGGACTTTGACGAAATGAGAAAAAATTTTCTCCACTCGTAGACCGATCAGAATCTTGGTTTTCGACGAAAAAAATAAATTTTAATTCCACTCGTAGACCGATCGGAATCTTGGTTTTCGACGAAAAAATTAAATTTTTATTCCACTCGTAGACCGATCGGAATCTCGGACTTTGACGAAATGAGAAAAAATTTTCTCCACTCGTAGACCGATCGGAATCTTGGTTTTCGACGAAAAAATTAAATTTTTATTCCACTCGTAGACCGATCGGAATCTCGGACTTTGACGAAATGAGAAAAAATTTTCTCCACTCGTAGACCGATCAGAATCTTGGTTTTCGACGAAAAAATTAAATTTTAATTCCACTCGTAGACCGATCGGAATCTTGGTTTTCGACGAAAAAATTAAATTTTTATTCCACTCGTAGACCGATCGGAATCTCGGACTTTGACGAAATAAGAAAAAATTTTCTCCACTCGTAGACCGATCGGAATCTTGGTTTACGACGAAAAAATTAAATTTTTATTCCACTCGTAGACCGATCGGAATCTCGGACTTTGACGAAAAAATTAAATTTTTATTCCACTCGTAGACCGATCGGAATCTTGGTTTTCGACGAAAAAATTAAATTTTTATTCCACTCGTAGACCGATCGGAATCTCGGACTTTGACGAAATGAGAAAAAATTTTCTCCACTCGTAGACCGATCGGAATCTTGGTTTTCGACGAAAAAATTAAATTTTAATTCCACTCGTAGACCGATCGGAATCTCGGACTTTGACGAAATGAGAAAAAATTTTCTCCACTCGTAGACCGATCAGAATCTTGGTTTTCGACGAAAAAATTAAATTTTAATTCCACTCGTAGACCGATCGGAATCTTGGTTTTCGACGAAAAAATTAAATTTTTATTCCACTCGTAGACCGATCGGAATCTCGGACTTTGACGAAAAAATTAAATTTTTATTCCACTCGTAGACCGATCGGAATCTTGGTTTTCGACGAAAAAATTAAATTTTTATTCCACTCGTAGACCGATCGGAATCTCGGACTTTGACGAAATGAGAAAAAATTTTCTCCACTCGTAGACCGATCGGAATCTTGGTTTTCGACGAAAAAATTAAATTTTTATTCCACTCGTAGACCGATCGGAATCTCGGACTTTGACGAAATGAGAAAAAATTTTCTCCACTCGTAGACCGATCGGAATCTTGGTTTTCGACGAAAAAATTAAATTTTTATTCCACTCGTAGACCGATCGGAATCTCGGACTTTGACGAAAAAATTAAATTTTTATTCCACTCGTAGACCGATCGGAATCTTGGTTTTCGACGAAAAAATTAAATTTTTATTCCACTCGTAGACCGATCGGAATCTCGGACTTTGACGAAATGAGAAAAAATTTTCTCCACTCGTAGACCGATCGGAATCTTGGTTTTCGACGAAAAAATTAAATTTTAATTCCACTCGTAGACCGATCGGAATCTCGGACTTTGACGAAATGAGAAAAAATTTTCTCCACTCGTAGACCGATCAGAATCTTGGTTTACGACGAAAAAATTAAATTTTTATTCCACTCGTAGACCGATCGGAATCTCGGACTTTGACGAAAAAATTAAATTTTTATTCCACTCGTAGACCGATCGGAATCTTGGTTTTCGACGAAAAAATTAAATTTTTATTCCACTCGTAGACCGATCGGAATCTCGGACTTTGACGAAAAAATCAAATTTTTATTCCACTCGTAGACCGATCGGAATCTCGGACTTTGACGAAAAAATTAAATTTTTATTCCACTCGTAGACCGATCGGAATCTTGGTTTTCGACGAAAAAATTAAATTTTAATTCCACTCGTAGACCGATCGGAATCTTGGTTTTCGACGAAAAAATTAAATTTTAATTCCACTCGTAGACCGATCAAAATCTCGGACTTTGACGAAATGAGAAAAAATTTTCTCCACTCATAGACCGATCAGAATCTTGGTTTTCGACGAAAAAATTAAATTTTAATTCCACTCGTAGACCGATCGGAATCTTGGTTTTCGACGAAAAAATTAAATTTTTATTCCACTCGTAGACCGATCGGAATCTCGGACTTTGACGAAATGAAAAAAAATTTTCTCCACTCGTAGACCGATCGGAATCTTGGTTTTCGACGAAAAAATTAAATTTTTATTCCACTCGTAGACCGATCGGAATCTCGGACTTTGACGAAATAAGAAAAAATTTTCTCCACTCGTAGACCGATCGGAATCTTGGTTTACGACGAAAAAATTAAATTTTTATTCCACTCGTAGACCGATCGGAATCTCGGACTTTGACGAAAAAATTAAATTTTTATTCCACTCGTAGACCGATCGGAATCTTGGTTTTCGACGAAAAAATTAAATTTTTATTCCACTCGTAGACCGATCGGAATCTCGGACTTTGACGAAATGAGAAAAAATTTTCTCCACTCGTAGACCGATCGGAATCTTGGTTTTCGACGAAAAAATTAAATTTTAATTCCACTCGTAGACCGATCGGAATCTCGGACTTTGACGAAATGAGAAAAAATTTTCTCCACTCGTAGACCGATCAGAATCTTGGTTTTCGACGAAAAAATTAAATTTTAATTCCACTCGTAGACCGATCGGAATCTTGGTTTTCGACGAAAAAATTAAATTTTTATTCCACTCGTAGACCGATCGGAATCTCGGACTTTGACGAAAAAATTAAATTTTTATTCCACTCGTAGACCGATCGGAATCTTGGTTTTCGACGAAAAAATTAAATTTTAATTCCACTCGTAGACCGATCGGAATCTCGGACTTTGACGAAATGAGAAAAAATTTTCTCCACTCGTAGACCGATCGGAATCTTGGTTTTCGACGAAAAAATTAAATTTTTATTCCACTCGTAGACCGATCGGAATCTCGGACTTTGACGAAATGAGAAAAAATTTTCTCCACTCGTAGACCGATCGGAATCTTGGTTTTCGACGAAAAAATTAAATTTTTATTCCACTCGTAGACCGATCGGAATCTCGGACTTTGACGAAAAAATTAAATTTTTATTCCACTCGTAGACCGATCGGAATCTTGGTTTTCGACGAAAAAATTAAATTTTTATTCCACTCGTAGACCGATCGGAATCTCGGACTTTGACGAAATGAGAAAAAATTTTCTCCACTCGTAGACCGATCGGAATCTTGGTTTTCGACGAAAAAATTAAATTTTAATTCCACTCGTAGACCGATCGGAATCTCGGACTTTGACGAAATGAGAAAAAATTTTCTCCACTCGTAGACCGATCAGAATCTTGGTTTACGACGAAAAAATTAAATTTTTATTCCACTCGTAGACCGATCGGAATCTTGGTTTTCGACGAAAAAATTAAATTTTTATTCCACTCGTAGACCGATCGGAATCTCGGACTTTGACGAAATGAGAAAAAATTTTCTCCACTCGTAGACCGATCAGAATCTTGGTTTTCGACGAAAAAAATAAATTTTAATTCCACTCGTAGACCGATCGGAATCTCGGACTTTGACGAAAAAATTAAATTTTTATTCCACTCGTAGACCGATCGGAATCTCGGACTTTGACGAAAAAATTAAATTTTTATTCCACTCGTAGACCGATCGGAATCTTGGTTTTCGACGAAAAAATTAAATTTTAATTCCACTCGTAGACCGATCGGAATCTCGGACTTTGACGAAATGAGAAAAAATTTTCTCCACTCGTAGACCGATCGGAATCTTGGTTTTCGACGAAAAAATTAAATTTTAATTCCACTCGTAGACCGATCGGAATCTCGGACTTTGACGAAATGAGAAAAAATTTTCTCCACTCGTAGACCGATCGGAATCTTGGTTTTCGACGAAAAAATTAAATTTTAATTCCACTCGTAGACCGATCGGAATCTCGGACTTTGACGAGATAAGAAAGAATTTTCTCCACTCGTAGACCGATCAGAATCTTGGTTTTCGACGAAAAAATTAAATTTTAATTCCACTCGTAGACCGATCGGAATCTTGGTTTTCGACGAAAAAATTAAATTTTTATTCCACTCGTAGACCGATCGGAATCTCGGACTTTGACGAAAAAATTAAATTTTTATTCCACTCGTAGACCGATCGGAATCTTGGTTTTCGACGAAAAAATTAAATTTTAATTCCACTCGTAGACCGATCGGAATCTCGGACTTTGACGAAATGAGAAAAAATTTTCTCCACTCGTAGACCGATCGGAATCTTGGTTTTCGACGAAAAAATTAAATTTTTATTCCACTCGTAGACCGATCGGAATCTCGGACTTTGACGAAAAAATTAAATTTTTATTCCACTCGTAGACCGATCGGAATCTTGGTTTTCGACGAAAAAATTAAATTTTAATTCCACTCGTAGACCGATCGGAATCTCGGACTTTGACGAAATGAGAAAAAATTTTCTCCACTCGTAGACCGATCGGAATCTTGGTTTTCGACGAAAAAATTAAATTTTTATTCCACTCGTAGACCGATCGGAATCTCGGACTTTGACGAAATGAGAAAAAATTTTCTCCACTCGTAGACCGATCAGAATCTTGGTTTTCGACGAAAAAATTAAATTTTAATTCCACTCGTAGACCGATCGGAATCTTGGTTTTCGACGAAAAAATTAAATTTTTATTCCACTCGTAGACCGATCGGAATCTCGGACTTTGACGAAATAAGAAAAAATTTTCTCCACTCGTAGACCGATCGGAATCTTGGTTTACGACGAAAAAATTAAATTTTTATTCCACTCGTAGACCGATCGGAATCTCGGACTTTGACGAAAAAATTAAATTTTTATTCCACTCGTAGACCGATCGGAATCTTGGTTTTCGACGAAAAAATTAAATTTTTATTCCACTCGTAGACCGATCGGAATCTCGGACTTTGACGAAAAAATTAAATTTTTATTCCACTCGTAGACCGATCGGAATCTTGGTTTTCGACGAAAAAATTAAATTTTAATTCCACTCGTAGACCGATCGGAATCTCGGACTTTGACGAAATGAGAAAAAATTTTCTCCACTCGTAGACCGATCGGAATCTTGGTTTTCGACGAAAAAATTAAATTTTAATTCCACTCGTAGACCGATCGGAATCTCGGACTTTGACGAAATGAAAAAAAATTTTCTCCACTCGTAGACCGATCGGAATCTTGGTTTTCGACGAAAAAATTAAATTTTTATTCCACTCGTAGACCGATCGGAATCTCGGACTTTGACGAAATAAGAAAAAATTTTCTCCACTCGTAGACCGATCGGAATCTTGGTTTACGACGAAAAAATTAAATTTTTATTCCACTCGTAGACCGATCGGAATCTCGGACTTTGACGAAAAAATTAAATTTTTATTCCACTCGTAGACCGATCGGAATCTTGGTTTTCGACGAAAAAATTAAATTTTTATTCCACTCGTAGACCGATCGGAATCTCGGACTTTGACGAAATGAGAAAAAATTTTCTACACTCGTAGACCGATCGGAATCTTGGTTTTCGACGAAAAAATTAAATTTTAATTCCACTCGTAGACCGATCGGAATCTCGGACTTTGACGAAATGAGAAAAAATTTTCTCCACTCGTAGACCGATCAGAATCTTGGTTTTCGACGAAAAAATTAAATTTTAATTCCACTCGTAGACCGATCGGAATCTTGGTTTTCGACGAAAAAATTAAATTTTTATTCCACTCGTAGACCGATCGGAATCTCGGACTTTGACGAAAAAATTAAATTTTTATTCCACTCGTAGACCGATCGGAATCTTGGTTTTCGACGAAAAAATTAAATTTTAATTCCACTCGTAGACCGATCGGAATCTCGGACTTTGACGAAATGAGAAAAAATTTTCTCCACTCGTAGACCGATCGGAATCTTGGTTTTCGACGAAAAAATTAAATTTTTATTCCACTCGTAGACCGATCGGAATCTCGGACTTTGACGAAATGAGAAAAAATTTTCTCCACTCGTAGACCGATCGGAATCTTGGTTTTCGACGAAAAAATTAAATTTTTATTCCACTCGTAGACCGATCGGAATCTCGGACTTTGACGAAAAAATTAAATTTTTATTCCACTCGTAGACCGATCGGAATCTTGGTTTTCGACGAAAAAATTAAATTTTTATTCCACTCGTAGACCGATCGGAATCTCGGACTTTGACGAAATGAGAAAAAATTTTCTCCACTCGTAGACCGATCGGAATCTTGGTTTTCGACGAAAAAATTAAATTTTAATTCCACTCGTAGACCGATCGGAATCTCGGACTTTGACGAAATGAGAAAAAATTTTCTCCACTCGTAGACCGATCAGAATCTTGGTTTACGACGAAAAAATTAAATTTTTATTCCACTCGTAGACCGATCGGAATCTTGGTTTTCGACGAAAAAATTAAATTTTTATTCCACTCGTAGACCGATCGGAATCTCGGACTTTGACGAAATGAGAAAAAATTTTCTCCACTCGTAGACCGATCAGAATCTTGGTTTTCGACGAAAAAAATAAATTTTAATTCCACTCGTAGACCGATCGGAATCTCGGACTTTGACGAAAAAATTAAATTTTTATTCCACTCGTAGACCGATCGGAATCTCGGACTTTGACGAAAAAATTAAATTTTTATTCCACTCGTAGACCGATCGGAATCTTGGTTTTCGACGAAAAAATTAAATTTTAATTCCACTCGTAGACCGATCGGAATCTCGGACTTTGACGAAATGAGAAAAAATTTTCTCCACTCGTAGACCGATCGGAATCTTGGTTTTCGACGAAAAAATTAAATTTTAATTCCACTCGTAGACCGATCGGAATCTCGGACTTTGACGAAATGAGAAAAAATTTTCTCCACTCGTAGACCGATCGGAATCTTGGTTTTCGACGAAAAAATTAAATTTTAATTCCACTCGTAGACCGATCGGAATCTCGGACTTTGACGAGATAAGAAAGAATTTTCTCCACTCGTAGACCGATCAGAATCTTGGTTTTCGACGAAAAAATTAAATTTTAATTCCACTCGTAGACCGATCGGAATCTTGGTTTTCGACGAAAAAATTAAATTTTTATTCCACTCGTAGACCGATCGGAATCTCGGACTTTGACGAAAAAATTAAATTTTTATTCCACTCGTAGACCGATCGGAATCTTGGTTTTCGACGAAAAAATTAAATTTTAATTCCACTCGTAGACCGATCGGAATCTCGGACTTTGACGAAATGAGAAAAAATTTTCTCCACTCGTAGACCGATCGGAATCTTGGTTTTCGACGAAAAAATTAAATTTTTATTCCACTCGTAGACCGATCGGAATCTCGGACTTTGACGAAAAAATTAAATTTTTATTCCACTCGTAGACCGATCGGAATCTTGGTTTTCGACGAAAAAATTAAATTTTAATTCCACTCGTAGACCGATCGGAATCTCGGACTTTGACGAAATGAGAAAAAATTTTCTCCACTCGTAGACCGATCGGAATCTTGGTTTTCGACGAAAAAATTAAATTTTTATTCCACTCGTAGACCGATCGGAATCTCGGACTTTGACGAAATGAGAAAAAATTTTCTCCACTCGTAGACCGATCAGAATCTTGGTTTTCGACGAAAAAATTAAATTTTAATTCCACTCGTAGACCGATCGGAATCTTGGTTTTCGACGAAAAAATTAAATTTTTATTCCACTCGTAGACCGATCGGAATCTCGGACTTTGACGAAATAAGAAAAAATTTTCTCCACTCGTAGACCGATCGGAATCTTGGTTTACGACGAAAAAATTAAATTTTTATTCCACTCGTAGACCGATCGGAATCTCGGACTTTGACGAAAAAATTAAATTTTTATTCCACTCGTAGACCGATCGGAATCTTGGTTTTCGACGAAAAAATTAAATTTTTATTCCACTCGTAGACCGATCGGAATCTCGGACTTTGACGAAATGAGAAAAAATTTTCTCCACTCGTAGACCGATCGGAATCTTGGTTTTCGACGAAAAAATTAAATTTTAATTCCACTCGTAGACCGATCGGAATCTCGGACTTTGACGAAATGAGAAAAAATTTTCTCCACTCGTAGACCGATCAGAATCTTGGTTTTCGACGAAAAAATTAAATTTTAATTCCACTCGTAGACCGATCGGAATCTTGGTTTTCGACGAAAAAATTAAATTTTTATTCCACTCGTAGACCGATCGGAATCTCGGACTTTGACGAAAAAATTAAATTTTTATTCCACTCGTAGACCGATCGGAATCTCGGACTTTGACGAAAAAATTAAATTTTTATTCCACTCGTAGACCGATCGGAATCTTGGTTTTCGACGAAAAAATTAAATTTTAATTCCACTCGTAGACCGATCGGAATCTCGGACTTTGACGAAATGAGAAAAAATTTTCTCCACTCGTAGACCGATCGGAATCTTGGTTTTCGACGAAAAAATTAAATTTTAATTCCACTCGTAGACCGATCGGAATCTCGGACTTTGACGAAATGAGAAAAAATTTTCTCCACTCGTAGACCGATCAGAATCTTGGTTTTCGACGAAAAAATTAAATTTTAATTCCACTCGTAGACCGATCGGAATCTCGGACTTTGACGAGATAAGAAAGAATTTTCTCCACTCGTAGACCGATCAGAATCTTGGTTTTCGACGAAAAAATTAAATTTTAATTCCACTCGTAGACCGATCGGAATCTTGGTTTTCGACGAAAAAATTAAATTTTTATTCCACTCGTAGACCGATCGGAATCTCGGACTTTGACGAAAAAATTAAATTTTTATTCCACTCGTAGACCGATCGGAATCTTGGTTTTCGACGAAAAAATTAAATTTTAATTCCACTCGTAGACCGATCGGAATCTCGGACTTTGACGAAATGAGAAAAAATTTTCTCCACTCGTAGACCGATCGGAATCTTGGTTTTCGACGAAAAAATTAAATTTTTATTCCACTCGTAGACCGATCGGAATCTCGGACTTTGACGAAAAAATTAAATTTTTATTCCACTCGTAGACCGATCGGAATCTTGGTTTTCGACGAAAAAATTAAATTTTTATTCCACTCGTAGACCGATCGGAATCTCGGACTTTGACGAAATGAGAAAAAATTTTCTCCACTCGTAGACCGATCAGAATCTTGGTTTACGACGAAAAAATTAAATTTTTATTCCACTCGTAGACCGATCGGAATCTTGGTTTTCGACGAAAAAATTAAATTTTTATTCCACTCGTAGACCGATCGGAATCTCGGACTTTGACGAAATGAGAAAAAATTTTCTCCACTCGTAGACCGATCAGAATCTTGGTTTTCGACGAAAAAAATAAATTTTAATTCCACTCGTAGACCGATCGGAATCTCGGACTTTGACGAAAAAATTAAATTTTTATTCCACTCGTAGACCGATCGGAATCTCGGACTTTGACGAAAAAATTAAATTTTTATTCCACTCGTAGACCGATCGGAATCTTGGTTTTCGACGAAAAAATTAAATTTTAATTCCACTCGTAGACCGATCGGAATCTCGGACTTTGACGAAATGAGAAAAAATTTTCTCCACTCGTAGACCGATCGGAATCTTGGTTTTCGACGAAAAAATTAAATTTTAATTCCACTCGTAGACCGATCGGAATCTCGGACTTTGACGAAATGAGAAAAAATTTTCTCCACTCGTAGACCGATCGGAATCTTGGTTTTCGACGAAAAAATTAAATTTTAATTCCACTCGTAGACCGATCGGAATCTCGGACTTTGACGAGATAAGAAAGAATTTTCTCCACTCGTAGACCGATCAGAATCTTGGTTTTCGACGAAAAAATTAAATTTTAATTCCACTCGTAGACCGATCGGAATCTTGGTTTTCGACGAAAAAATTAAATTTTTATTCCACTCGTAGACCGATCGGAATCTCGGACTTTGACGAAAAAATTAAATTTTTATTCCACTCGTAGACCGATCGGAATCTTGGTTTTCGACGAAAAAATTAAATTTTTATTCCACTCGTAGACCGATCGGAATCTCGGACTTTGACGAAATGAGAAAAAATTTTCTCCACTCGTAGACCGATCGGAATCTTGGTTTTCGACGAAAAAATTAAATTTTAATTCCACTCGTAGACCGATCGGAATCTCGGACTTTGACGAAATGAGAAAAAATTTTCTCCACTCGTAGACCGATCAGAATCTTGGTTTACGACGAAAAAATTAAATTTTTATTCCACTCGTAGACCGATCGGAATCTTGGTTTTCGACGAAAAAATTAAATTTTTATTCCACTCGTAGACCGATCGGAATCTCGGACTTTGACGAAATGAGAAAAAATTTTCTCCACTCGTAGACCGATCAGAATCTTGGTTTTCGACGAAAAAAATAAATTTTAATTCCACTCGTAGACCGATCGGAATCTCGGACTTTGACGAAAAAATTAAATTTTTATTCCACTCGTAGACCGATCGGAATCTCGGACTTTGACGAAAAAATTAAATTTTTATTCCACTCGTAGACCGATCGGAATCTTGGTTTTCGACGAAAAAATTAAATTTTAATTCCACTCGTAGACCGATCGGAATCTCGGACTTTGACGAAATGAGAAAAAATTTTCTCCACTCGTAGACCGATCGGAATCTTGGTTTTCGACGAAAAAATTAAATTTTAATTCCACTCGTAGACCGATCGGAATCTCGGACTTTGACGAAATGAGAAAAAATTTTCTCCACTCGTAGACCGATCGGAATCTTGGTTTTCGACGAAAAAATTAAATTTTAATTCCACTCGTAGACCGATCGGAATCTCGGACTTTGACGAGATAAGAAAGAATTTTCTCCACTCGTAGACCGATCAGAATCTTGGTTTTCGACGAAAAAATTAAATTTTAATTCCACTCGTAGACCGATCGGAATCTTGGTTTTCGACGAAAAAATTAAATTTTTATTCCACTCGTAGACCGATCGGAATCTCGGACTTTGACGAAAAAATTAAATTTTTATTCCACTCGTAGACCGATCGGAATCTTGGTTTTCGACGAAAAAATTAAATTTTAATTCCACTCGTAGACCGATCGGAATCTCGGACTTTGACGAAATGAGAAAAAATTTTCTCCACTCGTAGACCGATCGGAATCTTGGTTTTCGACGAAAAAATTAAATTTTTATTCCACTCGTAGACCGATCGGAATCTCGGACTTTGACGAAAAAATTAAATTTTTATTCCACTCGTAGACCGATCGGAATCTTGGTTTTCGACGAAAAAATTAAATTTTAATTCCACTCGTAGACCGATCGGAATCTCGGACTTTGACGAAATGAGAAAAAATTTTCTCCACTCGTAGACCGATCGGAATCTTGGTTTTCGACGAAAAAATTAAATTTTTATTCCACTCGTAGACCGATCGGAATCTCGGACTTTGACGAAATGAGAAAAAATTTTCTCCACTCGTAGACCGATCAGAATCTTGGTTTTCGACGAAAAAATTAAATTTTAATTCCACTCGTAGACCGATCGGAATCTTGGTTTTCGACGAAAAAATTAAATTTTTATTCCACTCGTAGACCGATCGGAATCTCGGACTTTGACGAAATAAGAAAAAATTTTCTCCACTCGTAGACCGATCGGAATCTTGGTTTACGACGAAAAAATTAAATTTTTATTCCACTCGTAGACCGATCGGAATCTCGGACTTTGACGAAAAAATTAAATTTTTATTCCACTCGTAGACCGATCGGAATCTTGGTTTTCGACGAAAAAATTAAATTTTTATTCCACTCGTAGACCGATCGGAATCTCGGACTTTGACGAAATGAGAAAAAATTTTCTCCACTCGTAGACCGATCGGAATCTTGGTTTTCGACGAAAAAATTAAATTTTAATTCCACTCGTAGACCGATCGGAATCTCGGACTTTGACGAAATGAGAAAAAATTTTCTCCACTCGTAGACCGATCAGAATCTTGGTTTTCGACGAAAAAATTAAATTTTAATTCCACTCGTAGACCGATCGGAATCTTGGTTTTCGACGAAAAAATTAAATTTTTATTCCACTCGTAGACCGATCGGAATCTCGGACTTTGACGAAAAAATTAAATTTTTATTCCACTCGTAGACCGATCGGAATCTTGGTTTTCGACGAAAAAATTAAATTTTTATTCCACTCGTAGACCGATCGGAATCTCGGACTTTGACGAAATGAGAAAAAATTTTCTCCACTCGTAGACCGATCGGAATCTTGGTTTTCGACGAAAAAATTAAATTTTTATTCCACTCGTAGACCGATCGGAATCTCGGACTTTGACGAAATGAGAAAAAATTTTCTCCACTCGTAGACCGATCGGAATCTTGGTTTTCGACGAAAAAATTAAATTTTTATTCCACTCGTAGACCGATCGGAATCTCGGACTTTGACGAAAAAATTAAATTTTTATTCCACTCGTAGACCGATCGGAATCTTGGTTTTCGACGAAAAAATTAAATTTTTATTCCACTCGTAGACCGATCGGAATCTCGGACTTTGACGAAATGAGAAAAAATTTTCTCCACTCGTAGACCGATCGGAATCTTGGTTTTCGACGAAAAAATTAAATTTTAATTCCACTCGTAGACCGATCGGAATCTCGGACTTTGACGAAATGAGAAAAAATTTTCTCCACTCGTAGACCGATCAGAATCTTGGTTTACGACGAAAAAATTAAATTTTTATTCCACTCGTAGACCGATCGGAATCTCGGACTTTGACGAAAAAATTAAATTTTTATTCCACTCGTAGACCGATCGGAATCTTGGTTTTCGACGAAAAAATTAAATTTTTATTCCACTCGTAGACCGATCGGAATCTCGGACTTTGACGAAAAAATCAAATTTTTATTCCACTCGTAGACCGATCGGAATCTCGGACTTTGACGAAAAAATTAAATTTTTATTCCACTCGTAGACCGATCGGAATCTTGGTTTTCGACGAAAAAATTAAATTTTAATTCCACTCGTAGACCGATCGGAATCTTGGTTTTCGACGAAAAAATTAAATTTTAATTCCACTCGTAGACCGATCAAAATCTCGGACTTTGACGAAATGAGAAAAAATTTTCTCCACTCGTAGACCGATCAGAATCTTGGTTTTCGACGAAAAAATTAAATTTTAATTCCACTCGTAGACCGATCGGAATCTTGGTTTTCGACGAAAAAATTAAATTTTTATTCCACTCGTAGACCGATCGGAATCTCGGACTTTGACGAAATGAAAAAAAATTTTCTCCACTCGTAGACCGATCGGAATCTTGGTTTTCGACGAAAAAATTAAATTTTTATTCCACTCGTAGACCGATCGGAATCTCGGACTTTGACGAAATAAGAAAAAATTTTCTCCACTCGTAGACCGATCGGAATCTTGGTTTACGACGAAAAAATTAAATTTTTATTCCACTCGTAGACCGATCGGAATCTCGGACTTTGACGAAAAAATTAAATTTTTATTCCACTCGTAGACCGATCGGAATCTTGGTTTTCGACGAAAAAATTAAATTTTTATTCCACTCGTAGACCGATCGGAATCTCGGACTTTGACGAAATGAGAAAAAATTTTCTCCACTCGTAGACCGATCGGAATCTTGGTTTTCGACGAAAAAATTAAATTTTAATTCCACTCGTAGACCGATCGGAATCTCGGACTTTGACGAAATGAGAAAAAATTTTCTCCACTCGTAGACCGATCAGAATCTTGGTTTTCGACGAAAAAATTAAATTTTAATTCCACTCGTAGACCGATCGGAATCTTGGTTTTCGACGAAAAAATTAAATTTTTATTCCACTCGTAGACCGATCGGAATCTCGGACTTTGACGAAAAAATTAAATTTTTATTCCACTCGTAGACCGATCGGAATCTTGGTTTTCGACGAAAAAATTAAATTTTAATTCCACTCGTAGACCGATCGGAATCTCGGACTTTGACGAAATGAGAAAAAATTTTCTCCACTCGTAGACCGATCGGAATCTTGGTTTTCGACGAAAAAATTAAATTTTTATTCCACTCGTAGACCGATCGGAATCTCGGACTTTGACGAAATGAGAAAAAATTTTCTCCACTCGTAGACCGATCGGAATCTTGGTTTTCGACGAAAAAATTAAATTTTTATTCCACTCGTAGACCGATCGGAATCTCGGACTTTGACGAAAAAATTAAATTTTTATTCCACTCGTAGACCGATCGGAATCTTGGTTTTCGACGAAAAAATTAAATTTTTATTCCACTCGTAGACCGATCGGAATCTCGGACTTTGACGAAATGAGAAAAAATTTTCTCCACTCGTAGACCGATCGGAATCTTGGTTTTCGACGAAAAAATTAAATTTTAATTCCACTCGTAGACCGATCGGAATCTCGGACTTTGACGAAATGAGAAAAAATTTTCTCCACTCGTAGACCGATCAGAATCTTGGTTTACGACGAAAAAATTAAATTTTTATTCCACTCGTAGACCGATCGGAATCTTGGTTTTCGACGAAAAAATTAAATTTTTATTCCACTCGTAGACCGATCGGAATCTCGGACTTTGACGAAATGAGAAAAAATTTTCTCCACTCGTAGACCGATCAGAATCTTGGTTTTCGACGAAAAAAATAAATTTTAATTCCACTCGTAGACCGATCGGAATCTCGGACTTTGACGAAAAAATTAAATTTTTATTCCACTCGTAGACCGATCGGAATCTCGGACTTTGACGAAAAAATTAAATTTTTATTCCACTCGTAGACCGATCGGAATCTTGGTTTTCGACGAAAAAATTAAATTTTAATTCCACTCGTAGACCGATCGGAATCTCGGACTTTGACGAAATGAGATAAAATTTTCTCCACTCGTAGACCGATCGGAATCTTGGTTTTCGACGAAAAAATTAAATTTTAATTCCACTCGTAGACCGATCGGAATCTCGGACTTTGACGAAATGAGAAAAAATTTTCTCCACTCGTAGACCGATCGGAATCTTGGTTTTCGACGAAAAAATTAAATTTTAATTCCACTCGTAGACCGATCGGAATCTCGGACTTTGACGAGATAAGAAAGAATTTTCTCCACTCGTAGACCGATCAGAATCTTGGTTTTCGACGAAAAAATTAAATTTTAATTCCACTCGTAGACCGATCGGAATCTTGGTTTTCGACGAAAAAATTAAATTTTTATTCCACTCGTAGACCGATCGGAATCTCGGACTTTGACGAAAAAATTAAATTTTTATTCCACTCGTAGACCGATCGGAATCTTGGTTTTCGACGAAAAAATTAAATTTTAATTCCACTCGTAGACCGATCGGAATCTCGGACTTTGACGAAATGAGAAAAAATTTTCTCCACTCGTAGACCGATCGGAATCTTGGTTTTCGACGAAAAAATTAAATTTTTATTCCACTCGTAGACCGATCGGAATCTCGGACTTTGACGAAAAAATTAAATTTTTATTCCACTCGTAGACCGATCGGAATCTTGGTTTTCGACGAAAAAATTAAATTTTAATTCCACTCGTAGACCGATCGGAATCTCGGACTTTGACGAAATGAGAAAAAATTTTCTCCACTCGTAGACCGATCGGAATCTTGGTTTTCGACGAAAAAATTAAATTTTTATTCCACTCGTAGACCGATCGGAATCTCGGACTTTGACGAAATGAGAAAAAATTTTCTCCACTCGTAGACCGATCAGAATCTTGGTTTTCGACGAAAAAATTAAATTTTAATTCCACTCGTAGACCGATCGGAATCTTGGTTTTCGACGAAAAAATTAAATTTTTATTCCACTCGTAGACCGATCGGAATCTCGGACTTTGACGAAATAAGAAAAAATTTTCTCCACTCGTAGACCGATCGGAATCTTGGTTTACGACGAAAAAATTAAATTTTTATTCCACTCGTAGACCGATCGGAATCTCGGACTTTGACGAAAAAATTAAATTTTTATTCCACTCGTAGACCGATCGGAATCTTGGTTTTCGACGAAAAAATTAAATTTTTATTCCACTCGTAGACCGATCGGAATCTCGGACTTTGACGAAAAAATTAAATTTTTATTCCACTCGTAGACCGATCGGAATCTTGGTTTTCGACGAAAAAATTAAATTTTAATTCCACTCGTAGACCGATCGGAATCTCGGACTTTGACGAAATGAGAAAAAATTTTCTCCACTCGTAGACCGATCGGAATCTTGGTTTTCGACGAAAAAATTAAATTTTAATTCCACTCGTAGACCGATCGGAATCTCGGACTTTGACGAAATGAAAAAAAATTTTCTCCACTCGTAGACCGATCGGAATCTTGGTTTTCGACGAAAAAATTAAATTTTTATTCCACTCGTAGACCGATCGGAATCTCGGACTTTGACGAAATAAGAAAAAATTTTCTCCACTCGTAGACCGATCGGAATCTTGGTTTACGACGAAAAAATTAAATTTTTATTCCACTCGTAGACCGATCGGAATCTCGGACTTTGACGAAAAAATTAAATTTTTATTCCACTCGTAGACCGATCGGAATCTTGGTTTTCGACGAAAAAATTAAATTTTTATTCCACTCGTAGACCGATCGGAATCTCGGACTTTGACGAAATGAGAAAAAATTTTCTCCACTCGTAGACCGATCGGAATCTTGGTTTTCGACGAAAAAATTAAATTTTAATTCCACTCGTAGACCGATCGGAATCTCGGACTTTGACGAAATGAGAAAAAATTTTCTCCACTCGTAGACCGATCAGAATCTTGGTTTTCGACGAAAAAATTAAATTTTAATTCCACTCGTAGACCGATCGGAATCTTGGTTTTCGACGAAAAAATTAAATTTTTATTCCACTCGTAGACCGATCGGAATCTCGGACTTTGACGAAAAAATTAAATTTTTATTCCACTCGTAGACCGATCGGAATCTTGGTTTTCGACGAAAAAATTAAATTTTAATTCCACTCGTAGACCGATCGGAATCTCGGACTTTGACGAAATGAGAAAAAATTTTCTCCACTCGTAGACCGATCGGAATCTTGGTTTTCGACGAAAAAATTAAATTTTTATTCCACTCGTAGACCGATCGGAATCTCGGACTTTGACGAAATGAGAAAAAATTTTCTCCACTCGTAGACCGATCGGAATCTTGGTTTTCGACGAAAAAATTAAATTTTTATTCCACTCGTAGACCGATCGGAATCTCGGACTTTGACGAAAAAATTAAATTTTTATTCCACTCGTAGACCGATCGGAATCTTGGTTTTCGACGAAAAAATTAAATTTTTATTCCACTCGTAGACCGATCGGAATCTCGGACTTTGACGAAATGAGAAAAAATTTTCTCCACTCGTAGACCGATCGGAATCTTGGTTTTCGACGAAAAAATTAAATTTTAATTCCACTCGTAGACCGATCGGAATCTCGGACTTTGACGAAATGAGAAAAAATTTTCTCCACTCGTAGACCGATCAGAATCTTGGTTTACGACGAAAAAATTAAATTTTTATTCCACTCGTAGACCGATCGGAATCTTGGTTTTCGACGAAAAAATTAAATTTTTATTCCACTCGTAGACCGATCGGAATCTCGGACTTTGACGAAATGAGAAAAAATTTTCTCCACTCGTAGACCGATCAGAATCTTGGTTTTCGACGAAAAAAATAAATTTTAATTCCACTCGTAGACCGATCGGAATCTCGGACTTTGACGAAAAAATTAAATTTTTATTCCACTCGTAGACCGATCGGAATCTCGGACTTTGACGAAAAAATTAAATTTTTATTCCACTCGTAGACCGATCGGAATCTTGGTTTTCGACGAAAAAATTAAATTTTAATTCCACTCGTAGACCGATCGGAATCTCGGACTTTGACGAAATGAGAAAAAATTTTCTCCACTCGTAGACCGATCGGAATCTTGGTTTTCGACGAAAAAATTAAATTTTAATTCCACTCGTAGACCGATCGGAATCTCGGACTTTGACGAAATGAGAAAAAATTTTCTCCACTCGTAGACCGATCGGAATCTTGGTTTTCGACGAAAAAATTAAATTTTAATTCCACTCGTAGACCGATCGGAATCTCGGACTTTGACGAGATAAGAAAGAATTTTCTCCACTCGTAGACCGATCAGAATCTTGGTTTTCGACGAAAAAATTAAATTTTAATTCCACTCGTAGACCGATCGGAATCTTGGTTTTCGACGAAAAAATTAAATTTTTATTCCACTCGTAGACCGATCGGAATCTCGGACTTTGACGAAAAAATTAAATTTTTATTCCACTCGTAGACCGATCGGAATCTTGGTTTTCGACGAAAAAATTAAATTTTAATTCCACTCGTAGACCGATCGGAATCTCGGACTTTGACGAAATGAGAAAAAATTTTCTCCACTCGTAGACCGATCGGAATCTTGGTTTTCGACGAAAAAATTAAATTTTTATTCCACTCGTAGACCGATCGGAATCTCGGACTTTGACGAAAAAATTAAATTTTTATTCCACTCGTAGACCGATCGGAATCTTGGTTTTCGACGAAAAAATTAAATTTTAATTCCACTCGTAGACCGATCGGAATCTCGGACTTTGACGAAATGAGAAAAAATTTTCTCCACTCGTAGACCGATCGGAATCTTGGTTTTCGACGAAAAAATTAAATTTTTATTCCACTCGTAGACCGATCGGAATCTCGGACTTTGACGAAATGAGAAAAAATTTTCTCCACTCGTAGACCGATCAGAATCTTGGTTTTCGACGAAAAAATTAAATTTTAATTCCACTCGTAGACCGATCGGAATCTTGGTTTTCGACGAAAAAATTAAATTTTTATTCCACTCGTAGACCGATCGGAATCTCGGACTTTGACGAAATAAGAAAAAATTTTCTCCACTCGTAGACCGATCGGAATCTTGGTTTACGACGAAAAAATTAAATTTTTATTCCACTCGTAGACCGATCGGAATCTCGGACTTTGACGAAAAAATTAAATTTTTATTCCACTCGTAGACCGATCGGAATCTTGGTTTTCGACGAAAAAATTAAATTTTTATTCCACTCGTAGACCGATCGGAATCTCGGACTTTGACGAAATGAGAAAAAATTTTCTCCACTCGTAGACCGATCGGAATCTTGGTTTTCGACGAAAAAATTAAATTTTAATTCCACTCGTAGACCGATCGGAATCTCGGACTTTGACGAAATGAGAAAAAATTTTCTCCACTCGTAGACCGATCAGAATCTTGGTTTTCGACGAAAAAATTAAATTTTAATTCCACTCGTAGACCGATCGGAATCTTGGTTTTCGACGAAAAAATTAAATTTTTATTCCACTCGTAGACCGATCGGAATCTCGGACTTTGACGAAAAAATTAAATTTTTATTCCACTCGTAGACCGATCGGAATCTCGGACTTTGACGAAAAAATTAAATTTTTATTCCACTCGTAGACCGATCGGAATCTTGGTTTTCGACGAAAAAATTAAATTTTAATTCCACTCGTAGACCGATCGGAATCTCGGACTTTGACGAAATGAGAAAAAATTTTCTCCACTCGTAGACCGATCGGAATCTTGGTTTTCGACGAAAAAATTAAATTTTAATTCCACTCGTAGACCGATCGGAATCTCGGACTTTGACGAAATGAGAAAAAATTTTCTCCACTCGTAGACCGATCAGAATCTTGGTTTTCGACGAAAAAATTAAATTTTAATTCCACTCGTAGACCGATCGGAATCTCGGACTTTGACGAGATAAGAAAGAATTTTCTCCACTCGTAGACCGATCAGAATCTTGGTTTTCGACGAAAAAATTAAATTTTAATTCCACTCGTAGACCGATCGGAATCTTGGTTTTCGACGAAAAAATTAAATTTTTATTCCACTCGTAGACCGATCGGAATCTCGGACTTTGACGAAAAAATTAAATTTTTATTCCACTCGTAGACCGATCGGAATCTTGGTTTTCGACGAAAAAATTAAATTTTAATTCCACTCGTAGACCGATCGGAATCTCGGACTTTGACGAAATGAGAAAAAATTTTCTCCACTCGTAGACCGATCGGAATCTTGGTTTTCGACGAAAAAATTAAATTTTTATTCCACTCGTAGACCGATCGGAATCTCGGACTTTGACGAAAAAATTAAATTTTTATTCCACTCGTAGACCGATCGGAATCTTGGTTTTCGACGAAAAAATTAAATTTTAATTCCACTCGTAGACCGATCGGAATCTCGGACTTTGACGAAATGAGAAAAAATTTTCTCCACTCGTAGACCGATCGGAATCTTGGTTTTCGACGAAAAAATTAAATTTTTATTCCACTCGTAGACCGATCGGAATCTCGGACTTTGACGAAAAAATTAAATTTTTATTCCACTCGTAGACCGATCGGAATCTTGGTTTTCGACGAAAAAATTAAATTTTTCTTTCACTCGTAAACCGATCGGAATCTTGATTTTCGACGAAAAAATTAAATTATTATTCCACTCGTAGACCGATCGGAATCTTGATTTTCGACGAAAAACTTTAATTTTTCTTTCACTCGTAGACCGATCGGAATCTTGATTTTCGACGAAAAAAAAAAAAAAAAATTCCACTCGTAGACCGATCGGAATTTTTGTTTTTGGGCAAAAAAATTTAATTTTCCTTCCACTTGTATTTTTAGCCCCCGCGAAGAGCGTCGTACATGATATTCTCTTTATCGCGGATTGCTTCTGTCCGCTTTGAATAAAACAAAAGATAATAACCTCCATCCACGCGCATTGCTTGCATCGTCGTTTAAGAAAAAAATATGAAATTCTTGCACGCGCATTGCTTCGTTAATCGTAAAAGTGTACTTGGGAAAAACAAAATTAAAAGAATTAATGTTTGTTATTTATTCCACGCACGTTGCTTCGATAAACGAAGAAGAGAAACTTGTGAAAAAAAATGCGACAATTGAATTTCATTTATTCCACGCGCATTGCTTCGAGAAGAATACTTGTGGAAAAAAAATTGAAATAATTTAATTTCCATATATTCCACGCGCATTGCTTCGACAAAAGTACGTAGAAGAAGACGAAGAACTACTTGTCGAAAAAAAATGAAAAAATAAAAATTTTCATTATTCCACGCGCATTGCTACGAGAAGAACACTTGTGGAAAAAAAAATGAAATTTAATTTAATTTCCATATATATTCCACGCGCATTGCTTCGACAAGCACGTAGTAGTAGAAGAATAAGAAGAAGAAGAACTTGTCGAAAAAAAAATGAAAGAATAAAAATTTTCATTATTCCACGCGCATTGCTTCGAGAAGAACACTTGTGAAAAAAAAAAAGAAATTTAA
>OZ012707.1:36487353-36492353 GCA_963942595.1 Cylloceria caligata | reverse complement strand
GGGATTTTCTTCCTTATTTTATAGCAGCAGCTCCGCTTTTTGGCCTCCAGGTCGATTGGGATTGCTCCCGCAGCAACCGTAAGGGCGTCCCCTGAAGTTGTTCGGTAGGCCTTTGTGACTCCAAGGAGGGCCTGCCTTTGGGCTCTCAACAACATTATTGTCGATTGCTTATTAAGCAGGTCGACCCATCCTTCTGCCGCGTATGTTGCTATGGGGACAAATAGGCCTTTATACAAGGTGTTTAGGCACCTGTGCCCGAGGCCCCACTTTGCCCTTGCGATCTTAGCTAAGGCATTGAAAGTGGAGCCACACCTGTCGCCTATACTTTTAACGTGCTCTTTTATAGAGAGCCTCTCTCCGTAAGTGATCCCCAGGTAGCGTACTTCTTTCTTCATTGGAATCTGTTTCCGGTTGATCTTTATTCCTGGAGGACGTCTGATGTCAAGACGGCCCCTTAAGAGTATCATTTCGCTCTTTTTCTCGGAAAGTTGTAATTTGTGTTCCCTGCACCAATTTTCTACCCCCGTGGCAACGATTTGTCCTTGGCGCCCCAGACTTTCACGAGTGTCGCCGTATATCATCACCAGGAGGTCATCCGCATAGGCAATGTGTTCCACTTGTAGCTCTTTCAGCTTACCAAGTAGGCCATCGAACACTAGATTCCAACAAGAGGGCCCGAGGATTGATCCCTGTGGGCAGCCCTTGGTCACGGTTTTTGACACCGTGACGCACTCTGCGGTTATCCGCACCTCTCTGTCACGAAAGTAGCTTGACATTAGCCTAAACACGTTTTTCCGGCAGCTTCTTCTTTGTAGAGCTGTCAGTATGTCTGGCCACCAAACATTGTCGAAGGCTCCGGATATGTCGAATAGCATAGCCATCACATACTTCGTATTTCCCGTTACCGCGAGTTGCCTGAACTTGCGTAGAGCGTCGTCGGTAGACAGGCCGGGTCTGAAGCCGTACTGTCGGTCCGAGCAGTATTCCTCGTTCTCGGTGAGTCCACGGAGCCGCTTGGCTATTAGTTTTTCCATTGCCTTGCCTATCACCGATAGGAGGCAGATGGGACGATAAGACCTCGGATCCGATTCCTCTTTGTTGGGTCCTTTCTTCAGCACGCAAACTGAGCCTATCTTCCAGATCTTCGGGAAGACTCCCCATTTGAGGCAGGCGTTGTAGAGGCATGTGAGCTCGTCGAGGGTGCCTAGGGCAGCCCTCTGGAACACCTCAACCTCTATTGCATCAACGCCTGGCGCTTTGCCGCATCTTAGCGACATTATGGCCGATCTCACCTCTTGTCTGGTGAATGGATCCGCGTCCGGGGTATCCGGCTCTGTTTGGCATTCTTCGCGTGTTCTCCTCTGTTCCGGTGTGTCCGTCCTGTCGATGTCATCTGGGATAAGCACGTCTAGGAGCCGATGTGCTGTTTGGTCCCACGTTGTTGTTGCCTCTTCTCCAGCGGTAGGTTTTATGGAGTTCAGAGCCCTCCTGGGCGAGTACTTCATTGCAGCCAACTTGTATGTTATTCCCCATGGGTTCGTCTTGCCTTCTGTCGTGACAAATTCTTCCCAGCTAGATCTTTTTGCCTCGGCGATTGATTCGCGGTATTCTCTGAGGGCCTGTTTGTACGTTCGTCTGTTGACGACTCTTGTGGGCCCATCTGTTGTTCGTTGGAATCTCCTTCTTTTGAGAACTACCTCCTTTTTTGTCGCAGTTAGCTCCGTCGTCCACCATGGGGTTGGTCTTACACCTTGTTTTCTTCGTGGTATGGCATCCCTACACGCGCGAACCACCAGATCTGCGATTCTGCCGGCATAGAGCTCAGCTTCTTCCGCAGACCGGTTAGGGTCGCACTCGTGCGAGAGATCGGCACGCCCATTCTCAATGAGGTATTCAAGCCTGTTCCAGTCGGCCTTGTGTACCGCGAACCGGTTGGTTCTGATGGTAATTGCACGTCGGTTGGGGTCGGACAGTTCCATGCGGATGACACGGTGGTCACTCGTTGTCCATCCTTCCTCAACGGTCCAATTCGCGATCGAAGACGCAAGCTGTTCCGTTACCAGCGTAACGTCGATGTTAGTGTTACCGCCTGTTGAGGCGAATGTATGGGGATTTCCAGGTTCATTCGCCACGATTAGGCTGCATTCCGCTATTAGCTCCTCGAGGCGTCTTCCTCGCGTGTTCCGTTCGCCCGCCATGTCCGACCCCCAGAGTGGGGACCTGGCGTTCGCGTCCGCGGCGATGATGACCTTCCGGTTCCTCAGCCTCCTTAGAATTCCTCTGAGATGCTCGATGTACGGTTCTATGGGGTGCGAGTGCCTAAAGTACATGCTGATAATATACAGTCGCCCAGGTGGGCCCGTTATTTCCACACACACGCAGTTATCAGTGCAAAACTGCGTGAGCTTGAGGACGGTGAGCTGCTTGTTGAGTATTACTACAGCCGCTCCCGGTATTTCGTCTCCTACATGTCCAGTGATAACCTCGTACTGGCCCCACTCCGTTACCTTCTTTCGGTAGTGGTATGGTTCCTGCAGAAGAACAATGTCCATTCCTTTGCTCACGGCAACTTCTCTAAGTTCGTTAGAGACGATGCTGGCTTTTCCGGCATTGTGTTGTAGTATCCTGTATGTTTGTTCGTTCCTAGTGTCTTCCATAATCGGTGTTATTGATTATTCTTTCCTTTGCCATCATATATGATGGGCAGGATTTGCTGTTTCCTGAGTGATCGCTGGGCCTCCTAGCTCTTTTGCAAGCTGCGCATCTCCTTGGATCTTCCTTGTTCGGGCATTCTGCCGATTTGTGACCCCCCGATGCGCAGTGTGCGCAGGTCGTGTCCTGCGCCCTACAGGCATTGGCTATGTGCCCGTGTCCTTGGCACTTGTAGCACCTGCTGGGATTCTGGTAGTCCTGGACTTTGCAGGATATCCACTCGAGGTAGATACGCCTTGTTTCGAGCAGTATCTCTCGAATCCTTGGTGATACTTCCATCACAGCGTTTGTCATGTCACTGTCCTTTCTTCCCGTTTGAAATCGAAGCTGGAATTCTTCCGAGAAGTCCTCCAATGGAATTCCTCTGGCTTCGAATTCGGGGTTCTGGCAGTAGACCCACTGTGCAAATCTATTCTCGACAGCGGCCCTGGGCGCGTCATAGACGATGATCTTCGGCCTTTGTTTTTGGAGATCCTGCACCAGAAGGCCGCTTTCCGCGATTTCGGTACTCTTCTTGAGTTTTTCCAGGTCCTCGGTACCGATTGTTTCTATGGCCAATCCGTTGTTCCTTATTTTCCTTATTTTGCGGATGCGCACCATCTCCATCCTGGGGTCAAAGACCTCCATGAGTCTGTGCATCGTGTCTTCGCTGCTCCCTACGGCGTCGATATGAGCTGGGTAGACAGTGACTACCAATGGTGTGCTGGGGCGTCCGCTTGTTTCGCGTGCTGTAATTGTGGGAGGAGCAGCTCTCAGTTGGACCTTCCTTACCGCAGGTGTTGGCCTCTTGGGTACTGCCCCAGTTGTAGGTTTCCTCGCCGCTTCCGGTGCCTCTGGCCGCAAGTTGATGGTGGCCCGAGCCGCCACTCGCTGAGCGTAGGTCTGTGCCTGGTTCGCTACACTCTGGATGGCTATCGGCGCCTGTGCTGCCGCCTTTGTTCGCTTAACCTCTCTTCCGCTCTCTTGGAGACGGCCTTTGAGGTTCGCATTCTCCACCAGGAGTTTGCTCACCATCATCTCTAGTGCCTCGGACTTACCAAGAATGAAGTTGGCTTCCTCCATTGTGATTCGGCCACCTACTCCGGTTAGGATAAAGTTCCTCAGCTGTGCCACGTGGGCGTGGGCCTGCTCGTTTGGAGACGTACTGGCAGTCCATTCTCTCGAATTTCCTCTGCTGATCGGTGCAGCGCGTGGGCCCACTCCTGGCATTTCCACGATCTCTGTGTCTGTTGTCGTCTCAGGTTCGATCCTCTTCCTCTTTGGGTCTTTGGCAACGTCTAGACTTGGATCCTCGGACAGTGATCCGCTGCGGTCGTGCTCCTCTGCGGGATCGGTGGGGTCACTCTGACGCTTGAGCTCTGCCGCCTTGCGTTTTTCCCTTTTCAGCGCTTTTTTCCCAGGAGACTGAGTCAATGCCGCATTCTGCGGCGAACTGTCCTCTGGTTTGCGCAAATAGTCACGCCGAGTGCTCGACCTAGAGCGGCTGCGGGTCCTTGGGGTCGATATTAGTCCCTCGTCTGAACTGTCCTCGATGCGTGCGGACTTCCTCTTCTTGTTTCTTTTCTTCATCCTCGAACGCTACCAAGTTTTCCCTTTTTATCTCGGGCCAATGACCCGGTAGCGTTTATTCGCAAGACGTCAAAAAGCACTCAAATGTGGTCCTATATCGGTAGCCGCGCGATTTTCCAAAATCGGTCACTTTTGGTGACCTTGGAAATTTCCGGTCACTTGACCAAAAGTGTGTCGGAAATTTTTGATTTGTCCAGAAATGTAATGAAATTTATCCGGTCATATGACCGGAAATTTCCACTTGCCACCACCGGTCACTTTACACCACCCTTAAGGGGTACTCCAGCCGGGGCAGCTAGGTTACGCTCCCTTAAGAAGTTATTCCCAACTCTTGGTCCTGGGCTATTGAGCAACGACTCCGGTAGGCCAAACCGCAGCCCTGTGTGATTATTTTAGCAGGAACTACGTTTTATTAAAGATCCTTAAGGTGCTTTCACCAGTAAGTTCCCTTATGGGGTTGAACACTACTCGTTTCCCCCAGTTATGTATTTATTAAATACTAAAAGTTCTCTGGCCCCTTAATTCATTACGTTAATTTAGTAGCAATCCAAATTAACTTCCCTTAAGGGGTCAATTTATTTATCAGTCAATTTATTGCCACCTGAGGGACCACCCTTAATTTTTATCCACAGTTATTAATTTAATAATAGTTACTAAAAACCTCAGTCCATTTGGCCAACCGGAGCAAAGCAGGCTTTCCTCTTTAAGAGTTGTGTGCC